>JAVYIG010011422.1:0-61008 GCA_035222895.1 Strongylocentrotus droebachiensis
GGGAGGTAACTTTCGAGGGGCCTTTCTCTCTAATTGTATACAGGTAGGGGTCATTGTGAGAGGTTGGATTGGTAGGGGACCATGTTCTGGAGGGTGTCTGTGATGGTGTGCAGGCCACACACCTTGCTTCCAAAATCAGTTTCGTCCAGATTATTTTTCTGGTGTGCATTATGAATATGAATTGTATATCAGCTTGAATACATTATCCTGTTTTCAACCTGATCCAGTTCCATATGCCATTTGCCCTTGATAACTTTTCGTGCCGGTAATTGACGCAGCATTTTCTAGAAGGTTGTATTATGTAAAGGTGTGCTGGACATCGCGCCTTTCTATTTTTTTTTCTCGCAGTGATAAGAAAATAAAAATAGGTTTATTTATTATCAATTCAGATGTCATTGTATGATAGACAATAACATGGGTCTGGGACACTCGGACTCCCAGGGCCGCCAGTAAAGTTTTTTTACCCGGATTCAGGACCTCTGTTTCAGGCCTTTTCTGGCTTCATATAACCCCAGAACAGGGAACTCCAACCGGTATGTGTGTCTCTTTCATGTTGAAACCACATCTTGGGCTCATCATATTTTACTACAGACCCCAACATTTTAAATTCTAAACATAGGCCTTTTGGACATGGACACCCAGTCCCCCCCCCCCCCCCATCAAGCTACCACAGATCCTTATGAAACTAGTATAACCATATTCACACCGTGACCTTTTTTATACTCTAGTTCCTGTCGTATTCCTAGACATCTTAAAAAAATGTACTTTGTAAAGTGCGAATAGCAATATTGAATCGATTTCACACTTACGAGAATGCTTGTATCTACTGTGCACAATTTTGTGAAAGGATTTTTTTCTTCTTTTCAAAGTGAAAAATATAATCCTTTATGTCAATTACACTCTGTTGCAAGATATGGTGATAAAACAGTTTCCTTTCTTATCTTAATGTTTAAAGCAAAGCCGCTGCTATGAATCGATTTCACACTTATGATAATGCTTGTATCTACTGTGCACAATATTGTGAACGGATTTATAAAAAAAGTGAAAAATATAATCCTTTATGTCAATTACTTTGGTGCAAGATATGGTGATAAAAACAGTTTCCTTTCTTATCGTAATGTTTATAGCAAAGCCGCTGCTATGAATCGATTTCACACTTATGAGAATGCTTGTATCTACCGTGCGCAAATTGTGAACGGATATATAACAAAAGTGAAAAATCTAATCCTTTATGTCAATTACTCTGGTGCAAGATATGGTGATAAAACAGTTTTCTTTCTTATCTAAATGTTTATAGCAAAGCCGCTGCTACATGTTTGAGTCCAATATTTCTCACATCCGTTATGCCTCTATTCAAACCTTTTCAATGCGGGAATCTGCAAAAGTAACAAACGGTTTGATTATGTTTTTGAAGGAGTTCACATAGAGTTGGAGGTTGGGTAAACATGGCGTATTCAAGACTTGTGAAATGAAATCAAATGTAAGACACCCCTTTCAATTATGTTTACTCAGTCTTCTGAGGACGTGATTCTGGCTTTCTTTGATACTATTTTATTTCGGCAAAGATGTGAAGGATTGTTAGGTTCTTGGTCTGGGGTGCGTAAAATGAGAGGTATAATTTCATACAAAGGTGTCTGAGTTAATGATTGGATATAGGGACTAGCCTAATAGTAATGGGTTGACGAAACTAATAGCCCTACCAATATTTAGCCTGCAAGAACAGACTCTAATTGAACACTTTATACGACAATTCCTAAAGTGTCGAGCAGAGCCTAGATCTGTCAGTTTCTGGTTGTCAAAGGTAGAGTAGTCTCATAATGCCTACATCGTTTACGCACGACTGACTAAATTTTCCAGCATATTAAAAAATATTCATGGCAGCCAATTCACAAAGGGAATCTGGATCAAATACTCGCTGAGCACTAGTGAAGAAATTTACAGTAGGCTTGCGGATGCACCATGTGAGAGAGAGGGAGGATTGAGGAGTCCTAAAGAGGATGGGTGGCGGGAGTGGCTCGACGTTTCGAACAGGTTGACTATCCGTCGTCAGGAGTGTAGAATTTGTCTTAAAATTGAAATGAAAATGCATATTTTAAAACAAAAATAGGGCTATATTATTTCATGCAGGTTTATAAAGAGAAAATAAATGTTTACCTATGGAAGCCTCATCAGCATCAATGCTGTTCTTCCCGAGGGCCCTGCAGTTATTACCTCATCATTTGCAAGGTAACCATGTACCCCTGGGTGGAGAGTGGCAAATGTGGACTAATGTCTTGCCAAATGACTTAAGTGTGAGGGGGGCACGTGTTGTGTCGGAATTAGAACAACTTAAAGCTCAACTCTGCTTAATTTTTCTTTAGTCTTAGATGGTGATATTTCTGATTTTTTTTCTTTCTTATTACTCTCTAAAATCTTGTATCTAATTCGGTTCATGTTTGCCCTATAAAAACAATTAGGTATATTATTTAAATATTAGTTTACGTCGAGAGGGTACGGGAAACCCCGTCAGCATTGTTGCATTAGGGTCTTGTAAGACAATCTCTCAAAATACAGATATTTTCTCTACAAGTACAAGGTCTAGATATGATCCAATGCGCCAAAATGCGAATAATGCATCTGCCAAATATTTTCCCTCCAAAATATTCCGAAATCCTGATCCTAAGTAGAAAACCATGTTAATATAACTTAGTTTTCCAGGCGTCTGTGAATACAACTCCTTAACTCAATCATGCATTGTTTCAGATGGTAAAGTGGTGTGACCGAAGAGTGTATTACTAATCCATGTGTGTCGTAACCCTATGATCTAGGGTATATTTATAAGACAATCAGTCTAATGAGCCAATGGCCCAACTTTTGGTGAACCTAGACACGTACAACCAAAGCTAAACGACCAAGTATCCAGCAGTTCTAGAGCAGGGAAAAAATATTTTAAAAATTTCGGGGCAAATTCGCCCCGAGCCCCCGTGTTTTTCCCCTGGCTAGAGGATTCTAATTTCAAGATGGCAGTAGAGATTCTTCTCTTCAAGATGAAAATGGGCGATCTATCTAGGGGCTCCTTTCTTAGGGTCACATACATGACATGGGAAGTTCCGTCCACAATATTTCGCCCCCTCCCTCATCCTTCCTCATCTTGGAATGGAATGACACTCCTAATTACGCCTACCCCTCAAAATATTCTTTTAGTGACTATAGTGTACTTGAGTCATGAGTTTCAGAAACTTTGTGCATTTTATCGCGATGACTTTATTGTCCATACATCAATGCCAACGCAAGTAATCCCATTTCATGACCACGCCCTTTTCAGATTGTAAATAATAAACACAATGAGGGCTTCATTTTGAAATATTTAAAGGAACCATAATATAATTTGTTGTTAAAGACACTCTCGCTTTCGAAAATAATATCGAATAAAGTGTTTACTTATTTATTTATTTCTATTTTGCAATCAGAGTAGCCCCTATAATACATTCTTTTGATATGTTGTACTTGTCGGCCCTCTATGTTATACTACTTTCATGAAAGTGTAATTTTCTATTATAATGCGTTTCAATGTGGATTTTTTTTTTCAATGGGACTCCTCCAAAGCTATTTTGGTCTCTTGAAGTTTCCGGGGTGTATCATTTTAGGTACCAAACTTGCCCGGTTTATAAGTGGCTCCTGAACTTCTGAGGGTGAAGACAACAATTGTATTTCATTGAGTGTCAGGTCATGAATGCAAAATAGCACATTCACAATATGCCTAGATCTTCGCATAGGGTCTTCTTAATTTATAGATATTCATATTCAGATATAAATATTTCAAAAAACCCGAACCCGTTTATAACGTTAGACAAAGACATTAATGCGCTTTAGCATAACCATATACATTATACAGAGTACTTTTAAAAACATTTTCATTACCAATTCTAAAGGCAAATCTTAACACAAATTTTAAAAAAGGAAGTAGCCGATATACAAATCCAACCACATTACTGACAGTTTTAAGTGTTGTTTACTATCAGTTGTTATTGTTTACCTTCAATGACCTATGTATCATTCCCTTTAATGTTTGCGGGGAAATTCATAAGCTTGGCCCTTGTCACCGATCGTCCTTCACTTTACGGTAACACGAACTTGAGATGACCTAATAACATAGGTAGATTGCATTGACATCTGATCAGTGATGCGCTGTCTGGGCCGGCCTGTACAGCACCAGCCAGGGTTTCATCACTCAATCTCTTTGATTGGTAATTAAACTAGCTCATTAGAATTTATTCTCGTAACGATATTTCCTGGGGATTACTGTGATAAATTATCTTCTGGGATCATGCACTATAGGCCTATGGCAGTCGTTCGGTTAAGGACTCGGGAACTATACCTTTCCATATCTTCAAGAGTACAGATTCTGGTTTATATATGGAGAATTCATCTCCATCTCTTTGATTGGTAATTGAGCTAGCTCATTATAATTTATTCTCCTAACGATATTTCTTTGGGATTACTCTGATAAATTGTCGTCTGGGGTCACTATACTATATAGGCATACGGCAGCCGTTTTGGTACAGGACTTGGGATCTATACCTTTCCATTATTATCCTCAAGAGTACAGGTTTTGGGCCCCGTCTTACAAAGAATTGAAAGGAGACTGCAAACTTGCGATTGATTTGAGGACTTACGATTGATTTGGATCAATCGCAACTCTTTGTAAGACAGAGCCCTGGTGTATATGGAGCGGGAGAAGGTGTTGCTTTGCCTGCAACATGTGTAAAACCAGACGTTTATTAATGAAGCTAATTAAGGCGCAATGTGTGCTCTTATTTAATGACCCCGAAGCTAACCAAATGACTATCATCGGAATGCACTATGAGCTTCATAACAGAGAAGACGGAGATGGAGATGGTATAGAGGGAGATGGTAGAGGGAGTAGGTGAAGGTAGAGACTGAGAGACGGTTGGGGTTAGGTGAAGGGTGGATTTTAGAGATAGAGAGATGGAGAGAAGGAGTAATAAGGGAGAGAGAGATTTAGTAAATTACCGTCATGTATTAAAGGTCATAGGCCTACCAAAATGACGAGAATAAGATTATTCGTTTCTTATTGTGATTTGACGTTTGAACGAAGTTAACTTTCTGCTAAGACGGCATATAACACTGCAAGACAATAAACTTGACGTCTGTGATTATATTAGTCGTTTAGCTAATATAGTGGCTCAAAGCAACGAGCTTACATGTTTGTGTGTATGTTGAATATCTTCCCTATATTTAAAAACTATATTTGACTTTGATATGAAGACAATGTTGGCAAATATGACATATTAGTTTCGGTATTGACATTACCAATTTTGACATTGCTTTGTGATAAAGCAATCACAGTAATATATTTTCTAGAAAACAATAAAAATGTCTAAACAATTATCAGTCGTTTTTTTAAACATAACACTGTATCACATAATATTCAAGGTCATTATAATAGATAGTTCTTTGTTTTAGGGGTATGCTAATAGAATAATGATAATTAGGCCCAAATTCATGTATTAATTTGATCAAATACCGACCCGCATAATAAAAATCCCTTATAATAATAATACAGTAGTAAAACCAATCAGAACCGTTTAGATAAGCCATGCTCATGCAGAGTACAGTTACTCCGTTTGATAAAGCGTTCTTCTAAAACTTATCATGCCTATGGCAATGGTTCATGATGGCACATTTTAGGACCGAACCTCTTCCTATTGTTCTTCTAAACATTTATTTGCCACTGATCCGTCAAATAACATTTACAATGTCTCCTGATTAATCACTCTACATATTAATTGTACTTATTGTAGGCTAGCTGTTACATTCGAACAATATAGCTCTACTGTAGTGTCATCGTCTATTCATTCACAGCATCTTCGTATACATACATGTAAAGTTTACTTGTATTCATGAAATCGAAGGTTGACAAATGGTCCAAAAATGTCAACGAACAGCCTCCCGCCTTTCTCTTCACGAATGTGCTCTATTGAACCCCTGTCCTGCTAGTCGGGAAGGACGGAGGGTCTTAACATAATCGTTTAATTGTGGTGAATTCCGTGTTTCATGATGTACACTGTACAGAACATTCTTGAATTACTTTGAATCAGGATTACTATTTCCTAATGTTAATGTTTTGCAAATTGCAAATATATGTTGCTAATTCTGCATGGGAATGAATGAACAAAAAACAAGCAGTCGACAAATATGAAGATGATATTTAGAGTTTATGGTTTTTCTTCTGATATTTCATTTAACTAGCATTATTGACAATCTAAAATCGTAATAACAACCATTCTCTAATCATTACCAAAGCCATGTGACTATTATCATCATATTCCTCTTGATTTTCATCTCAGTGAAAGTTGTAACTTTTGTCGTATATTTTGCATACAAGCCTCATTGATTTTCAATACGGTTCGATCATTTCCGCCATATACACCTGTACATATACCTATACTTCGTTTTCTCTTCTATTTTCCTCATCCTCTTCTTCTCATCTTCCTTTAAAAAAAGAAATTCCAAGTGAATTAGGTGTCATTGAACCCCATGTACTATACTGACAGCAGGCAGTAATTGTGGCTAACCAGAATCCAAATTTAATCCAAGTTTAGGATGCTGTGAAGGAAACTTTGCTACATCCAGGGGGGGGGGGGAGAGATAGAGACAGACAGAGAGAGAGAGAGAGAGGGGAGAGATTGGGCGATAGAGACGGATTTATGAAAATAGACTGTTATTAATTTGCTACAGAGATCTGGTCCAGTTTCTGTGATATAAATTATGATGTGTACTGCAATAGAATCGAAAATATTGCACAGAAGATAAAGGTAATCTGTAATGAACTATATTGAAGAGGATTCATTTCAAAGATTAAATACATATTTTCATCGATATGTACATAAAAGAACCGAAGTTTCTTTTTTTCCGAAGGTTCTTAATTCCGAAAAACGATACCGGATCCTGTGTGATTTTCGGAATAATGAACCTTCGCAATTATGAATCCTATATCATTTTTTAGAAATATGAACCTTCTCAATTATGTACCTTCTTAAGAAACTTAAGAATGTCGAACCTTCGGAATAACGATACTTCGGAATTATGAACCTTCAGAAAAACGACATGTCACATTATAGACAAATACATGTAATAGCTCACGAAATATAGCGATATCGAATATGTATTATCTTGTCGAAATCTCTATAATAATCTATAAAGATTTTTTAAATAAATCAATTGAAACAGAGCTAAAAGTTAAAATGAGTGAAATCAGAATAAACGCAATACTTCGTAGATCGAAAATTCAAAATTTCCCCGTTGTTTTCCGTAAAAACAAGCGAAGGGACACTGGTTATATTTCTTCACATGACTTACACAATTTGATTTATTGCTTATTTATAGCACCACATCCAGCCCACGGGGACGATTATGCGCGACATTAAGTGAACTTGCTTTTGAAAAAAATTTCGATAAAATATCTTTGGAATGAAATAGTTTAAGAGATGGCAATACCGAAGATAATTCTACACCATTCTCTGAATTCGTTAACATATCGTTACTGCCGAGCGGGATACAAACAGCTTCTCCAATGCTATCATAAATTTCATAATACAACATTCTACAAGAGTTATTGTGAATTCGAAGACAAAATAGTACCTTCGCTTTCTTACAATTGTTTTTCGAGAAAGAGAAATGAATTGTGTTTCTGTCTCGTCTGCAGAAAACTAACCTCAAACTAGATGAGGTTGCTGACAGCGCGGTTCTACTTGAGTCCCCCAATTTCTCGCACCCTGTTTGGGTTTTTTAGTCCCCCTTTCATGACCTATTTTTTCACAGATAATCTAGATCTTTTTATCCCATCACTCGGTACCTTATATACTCGTTTTTTGTGCCAGATAGATCAAATCTTGAATTTTCATCCAAGTGAAATATAAGGGGGATATTTCAACTTCAGAATAATGTGATAATTGTTAACAGATATGGCATACAAAAAGTAAAGAATGCAATACTCCTCTGACTCTTTTTATTAATTAATCATATCTCTTTATTTGAGATTGATGAGAGTGTCAATTCGAAATTTGGAAGAATAACGAGGCTGCTATAATAAAAGCATATAAGAACTAACTAAATTGACACACAGGTTATAGATTTATGCTTCTTTTTTCGGAGAGGACACTTATTCATTCGACACTGGCACACTTTCACCCGAAATAACCTCCACGTACCTCTACTCCATCAAGTATAGGATATTCCATAAACGGGGCAGAAAAAAGCAAAAAACTAGCTAAACTTTAAAAATTATCATAACATTAAAAAAATCCAGTATGTGAGTTTGAAAACAAGATAATGTATGCCAAAAACATAAGTATCTTATTTTCATTATCTTTTAGTTTTAGGTGGGGTAAGGTATTCGAGACCTGAACTCGAGCATATATATACGTATAGGCCCAAATATAATTTAAAGCGGAGCTGGTTATTTCATTACTGTACATTTATTGATGACAAATTGCTCACTGGTTAATATTTTGTATATTTTGTTTTTTATCGAAAAAAGCCTTACTCCAAGAGGCGATATATTGTAAGCTGTACACCATCTGATGGTTATGTGACATGAACAATTTCATACCCCAAAATATTCGTTTGTTTATACCTCGTGATATTCGTTTGTTATCAAATCAATATTGTACCGTTTTCATATAAGGGGTAGTATGAGAGGGGGTCCTGTTTAGTGCGGACCCGGCAGCCGTTGTTTCAGTATGTTGGGGACATTATTTTAGATTATTGAAGAAATAATTTCCTTTGATTTTATCTAAATGTAAATCTTTCCCAAACATGTAAATCTTGCCCAAACAGCTTCACAGCTGATGTGAATACAACTTCGCACTCGCAATTTCTAGACACCCTGTTGTGATTCTATATTTTGTAGGGTAAAGTGTCGGTTGGAAAATAAATTAAATTGGTCAATTCAATTTGATACAACTTATTCTCTACTGGGAAGCACCGATCTTGAACTCTAGTAATGTATGTAAGCATGTGGTTGACGTGTAGATATACTTATGCTCTATCACTTCATATTGCTAGGAAATGTTATCATTCTTCAATTTCTTCTAAATCGAATCATAAATGGAAACAGGCCTTGATACACTTTTTCTCTTTTCAGTCGGGTAAAGTAAGAGACAAGTTATTATCATCATCAGTCATCATCTCATTGAAAGAAAGAAAACAAATCTAACCTGAAAAACATAGCCTGTTAAATTATAGCCTTTTTTTCTTTCTTTATTATTATTATTATTATTTTTTTTTTTTTTTTTTTTTTTTTTGGGGGGGGGGGTCCTTGAATATACAGGATGATGCTTTTTCATTATATTTCATTACATCTAATTGGAGATACTTTATTGTTGAGATTTGGTACATTAATGAATGGAACGTAACTAGGCGTTGTGGCGTTCGCCTGTAATCCAGCTAACTGAAAGTTACAAACTGATTCAGCCAAGGACGCAGGTTCGAAACCGAGTCACGTCTTTCGGATGGTGACGTTTTAAGGTCGGTCCCCAGAAGTAAATAATCATATCTGATTGATACACGTCTGTAAAAACACAATGCACACACACACACGCCCCCTTCAATTTTTAAACTTTATTATAAAGAATAACACTCCAGTGCCGCCACCGCCACGATCACTATTACAATTTCCATGACAATGGCCGTCATTGTTTTCATTCTGCATGTTTATGTCACTGTCTCTATATCCCCCACCCCCATCCTTTCCTTATCCACACGCTTTATCACGTCATGATAGTAATGACAACGTACAAGTTGACTTGTTGATCTTGCAGAACATCACAAAAAGTGATAATCACTTGACACAGATACGGGTACGTGGGAGTACCCAAACAATTATAATAAAAATATTATCCATATTTCATAAACTATTTCTAGTCGTATTTGAAATAATATGACAGACCTTTGACAACTTAAGGACAATCTTTTTCACAAGACAGCGCCACTATACGGTCACGATGACAATCTTTCTGGACAAGGAAGTTAATGAAAATGAGAATGATTACTTTAATACACATTATGTGTTCACATTATACCATAGCTCAAACTTCTCTTTTTGATTCATTCTTCTCAATCCTAAACAAGGCCAACCCATTGACAGGAGCATTGTCAGGGTTATTCATATTATTGTTGTCTGCTGGAGGTGGCATGAAAGGAGATCAAGGGCAATCTGTGAACCACTCATGTCTTCCAAAGTCGTCTGCGATGACACATTGAGGTATATCATCATCATGCCTCTCTCTCTCCTCCTCTTTCTCTCTCTCTCTCTCTCTCTCTCTCTCTCTCTCTCTCTTTATGTGTGTATCTATATAAACACTCACACACACACGCACACACACACACACGCACACACACACAAAAGAGAAGAGTATGAATTTACAAATAGTACCAAAACATCTTCAAAACAGAAGAAAAAAAAGAAATAAAGTGAAAGGCGTAAATATTCTAAAAAAGAATGAAACGCCGATAATACCAAACAACAACAAAAACAACAACAACAACTCTCTCTCTCTCTCTCTCTCTCTCTCTCTATCTAGTACCTATCTCTTCCCCCTCTCTCTCTTTTTATGTGTGTATCTATATAAACACTCACACACACACTCTCTCTATCTCTATCTAGTACCTATCTCTTCCTCCCCCCCTCTCTCTCTGTATGTGTGTATCTATCTACATTATTCTCTCTCTCTCTCTCTCTCTCTCTCTCTCTCTAATTATTATCTACCTATCCCCCCCCCCCCCCCCCCCCTCTCTCTTATATTTTCGTAACAGCCTGTGAGGATTTCCGTTGTGAATGGTGTCTCCTTCAACAATTTGACTTTGGTCGATGTTTGCAAGTGTTTTCTTGTCTTTTTTGATACTGGACTTGATGAAATGCACAATTACTGAGATGGCAGGGTATATGTAAAATTAAAAAACCCAAAACGAAAAAGAAAAGAAAAAGACCTCATGATATAATGGAGGTACAAATCTGTGGAAACAATTTCTACCCTATTTCTCGTTCACACCAACGTGGTTCATGGACTCTTCTTAACCATTTTGATCACTGGAAAATAATTATTATAATTAGCATGTTAGTATCATCATCTGTTATTTTGATTTGAGGTAACGCTGTTTATTTCGAAGTTTTATTTTCAATGTTTTGGTTCTTGTGTATTTCAATGTAGCAGACTTCTTAGAGTATGCTGACAGGCCAATTATTTAATCTGATCAAAGATTACAAGATTTCTAGTCATGTATGGGCGGAATTATTCAGGCTTGTTAAGAAATTTGAGGTGACTCTGCCCCCCCCCCCCCAAAAAAAAGAAGATATTTAACGCCAGTGAAATTAGAAATAATTAAACCACATAATATCTTCAAAAAATATTTTCGTGTTTTCTTTTGTTAGTTGAATATGTCAGAGTGTCTCAAGTCTCAACTAATATCTCACACCACTTTTAAAGTTTCTTTTCGTTATCCTTTCATTGGTTAAAAATGTCGGAAGTATCTAAACTTAAAACTTATCTCACACCATTTTCTTTTCATGTGGGTTGTCCTTCACTCTCTTAATCCTTCAGTGTCATAACATGATACATTATGTCATGTCTGTGCTCCAATTTAGATAAAGACGCTGACCTTTCTGAAGGAATGTTTAGTCATAGAATAAATAGTGGACTACAATGTAGTTGCTCTTTTATTAGGATAACATGAAGGAAGTCGAGGACAGGAAGGAAACCATCATCCCGTCATGAAACTTACTATTGTCTTCCAAAAATGAGATCAAGGATATTTTTGGTGATGAGACTGGCCTCATCACTTTTTCGGGACCTGGCAGAGGCCAACGACGTATACCTCTTACTCGTGCCAGATATTTGAAAGTAGTTGTGTGATAACTCGAAATAATGATGTCGCTGTTCGTCATCAAGCGAGCAAACATTTCATCTAAGACAGAATAGAAGAAACACGAATTTGTGTATATTTCAAACACACTGTTTTCGGCTGGCATCTTCCTAGAAAGCCATGATGACGTGAAGCTGCGTTTACACACTCTGAATAAAGGTGTAACAAATAAACATGTACAACAGGTGTAATGATGTTGTTTAAAACTGAAACTTAGCTTTAAGTATGCATTATGTGGAAGATCTTGTTTTTAAGAGTTCGTTGTGAAGTCAGAAGAAGGTCAGACGAACGCTTGCGAGGCGTCTCAAATATGTAACGATGGCGTTCTCTCATTGGCGCCACGAACACGTGACCTTAATCGAATAAAAATGCCTGTGCCACCAAAACGTCAATGGAATCTGTATTCCAGTACATTTGCTGTAACTGTTCATGTTCGTTGACTGAACCCAAATAAAACGTTGTGATTGGTCAGTGGCTGAAGCAGTGGTCTTCGAATTGGACATTTCGGTGTTCGAAACCGAGTCGATACCTCTATGCCCTTCGTTAATGGGGAATTATCCAAGTACAAATCCATTTCAATAAGACCTGAAGCTTGTAGGCCTCCGTGTTACTTATCCTTTAATAGCAAATGCATGTTCTTTTTGGCAGACCGGTAATATTTATGTAAACATACAATTAAAATCAGAGATATTCTCGCACAGAAATTAGAGCCTCGTTTCATCTCCCCCAAAGTAGGCTATATTAAAAACACCTTTCACACACTACACATAGGTATCAACACATGCATTCATCAAAATCATCCAATGATCTGGTGAATGCGCTTTTCCAAACACCCTCTGTATTCTTTGACTTCAATATTTACTCAAGTCACTTTATTGCATTCCGTCGTGGATTTCCGATGTTTTGTGAGAAATTCCATCGCATTTCCGATGGCGTCTTAAGCTGATTGGAAAATAAAATGTTTTACTTATTGATGTATTTGTTGTGTTCATTTATCTCAACTTTTGCGCATTCTTGTTTCTTAGAATTGAAAACGACAGCCTATCGTTGTATCTAAAGACTATTTGAGGTGTCGGCAAAGTGGATGATTCAGCCAGAGCCGTGTTAAGTCAAGCAGGAATAACAAAAACCTTTGTTACGTGATCAATAACTTAATGGTCCGCCAAATGTACTTGAAACGATACAATAAACCAGGGAAATGTGAGATTTATCTCCAATCAAACAACGAGGACTGGAACTAATGTCCCATGAATGTTTTAATATATAGACCCATCCTTCGTCTGCCCCTTTCATGCCCTTTACCCAACCAGAGCCTTGGGAATGACATGAATGATCAGATGATGAATCGAGCATTTGGAGACAAATCTTATTATATAGACCTTATTAAATAAAATACTCGTTTTCTGCGTGGTAGGAGAATCACAAAAGATCCACAAATATGACTATAAATATTTGTTTAGATGAAAAGCTGTGTCGTTGATCTAATCGGCCCCTGCATGGGGATATTTTAAGAAGAATTTTTTAAGTTTAATTCACTGTAATATCGAAGCCTGGGGAGTGTGGTCTTTGAAAGTACAATGCTGTTAGACGAGAAGGTGTTGAACAAAAAAGCTTTTTCTTTTCTTCTGGGTTTGTACTATTCGAATTTTTTAGACGAGCGCGAATTGAAGATACGTGATTACTATGTCATGTTGTATCATGTTGTGTCATTTGTTTCATGCGGTATATAAATAATCACAACTTCAAAGTGTGTTATTTAAGAATGTTCTTTTAACCATGAAATATCAATGCACTTATTTTACCTCTTGACAACGTGAACCGATTTCAGTCCACAAAAGAGCAAGGTGTGAATGGGGATGGCACGAACCATGTTATTTTGAATGTTGGATAAGACTTTTAACATCCTCATTGTCGTTGCCTGTCTCGCCAGCGCTGTCACCGAATGTTACCTCACAGCATGTGCTTCCACATTAAGGATAATAGAAAATTGTTATTAGGGGGTCGTCTTACATGTCTTATATATTCCCACTGTTTTGATTGACGTTTAGGCCTTTTGATGAATTGTAAAGGTAATGTAAAGTTCAAGCGGTATGCTTTTTTTCTAGTGTTATCTTGATTGAATTATTGAATTTTCTTCCGCGAACATGCCCCCTTTCATCTTCTCCCGCGCGTGAGATGGCGCCCTGTCTCGTGCATCACGTGTCATTCGTATGTATATTCTAGCTTAAGCATATTAAGCTTCCGGAATTGAAGTGCTACAATAATTTCTTAAAAGCGAGTTAAAGAAGTGGAACGAGCCGAACGGAGCAAATAATTTTTTTATTTAGTTCACAGGGTTTTTGTCAAGGTCATGGTTGTATGAATATGTATTTCCTTTTCGCATCTAAATCGCTCTAAGAGATCATTCAATTCTTTCAAACAGTCTGACAATGACATTGAAAGGGTTCCGAAAAATCTGTTTGCTATTCAAATCATCACGGTAAAAAGAAGCTATTCAAATGCATTGTTCACTTTTAGCAATTAACATATATCCACGTAAAATTTACTGAGCATATGAATTGATAGCTTCAAATGATTTTATCCCAAAACATGTTTGTCTGTCTAGTAAATCAGCTGTGACACGTGATTTGTGTATCGAGACACTTAAATATACATTGTGATTTTTCTAAAATGCAAAGATTCTAGGACTTTTGGTCTTTTTCTCGTATCAAATTAGATATGTAGAAGTACATAAATACATTCAATAGACCCTGATGAATTTAATTGACACTTGGTGAACTTTAATGTTGGCATCTTAGCATGCATAAACTACGTCACCAAATTGAAGGCTAATTTCAATATACAGATCTGTTTAGGAAGTCCAGAAATAACTTTCTTTTTAAATAAGATTAAAATCAAGTTTGAAAAGAACATAGTGACCGCATTTATGGTTAACACTAATTTGTTAATTGCTGAGGTAATTTATTGGCATATACCAAGAAGTTGTTGTGGTCTGTTTATCCCCGCTGCTATCGAGAGAATAGCAAGGACAAAGTCATGTAAAGTCGATTTCAGTCACAATGTGGTGGACGGTTCTAATTTTGGAGATGTCTTATGAACACAGGCATATCATCACTGGTTTTACATCACTGGTATGAGAGAGGGAGGGAGAGAGAGAGAGAGAGAGAGAGACTTGGTTTGAAAAGTAAGCAAGCATCATGGTAAACAGTTTTGGGTTTCTCGAATTATTTCACGAGCACTGGCATTACAGTTAAGGTTTATTGCATCCATGACACAGGGCATGATAAAGCAACGCTATTTGAATTCGAAATATAGACTTAAGGTAAACAGCTTTAATATGGTACTTAAGATATTGCATGAGCATATGAATTTAATTTATGTTTTTTTGCAACACTGTACACAAATAAGCGAATAGTATCAAGGTTTGTAGTCAGCATAAAATACAAATACAATGTAAACAATTATTGTGGTACGGGAGAGAATTGTTTTGTAATATACCGGTAATAAGGAAAAGAGTTGTAAAGACGGTTTTTTAAAACAATGATGTGAGCTGGTATCGTTCCTATAAATATGTTATTAGCATAAAATTGGATTGGTGTAGTATTGCATCCCTTTCTCAATGGAAAGAAGAGTGACGTTGTTTGAAGTAGGGTTTTACACAGCCATTGAGAGGAGCCTTGAAGTGTATAATAACCATGCAGTCAAGGCATTTAATAATGATTTTTGTTTACATGTAAAAAAAGAGAGAATAGCAACGATTAAAAAAAAACGGTCGTTAAAACAATAATGGCAAACAGTTTGAACGTGCATGGAGATGGTACATAATTGATACGAATGCCATTAATCATAATGGTGTTTGCTCTTGTTGTTTCTCTTCTTTTATAAGAAAAGGACTTTTTGAAATCGTACTCATTGAGACATTGTAATACGCATGACTAGAAATAAGAAATTGAGCACACGGTGTATTTGCAGAGCATGAATATTTTCAGCATCCCTTTCTTAATGGAGAGACTTGCAGGTAATATAATGTACGAAGTCGGGATATTTAAAGGGACCTGAACATGCTTGAATGCCAAAGTTTCGAATGCAGGAAGAAGCTGAGATCCAAGGAGGAAATTCAAGGATATCTAGAGGGAAATTGGGTGTGATCGGGTGCTGCTTGTTTAAACATCAAGCCTCTGATGGCTATAATTAGGATCTGCGATGTTATCAAAACCGGGGAACCTCATCGTCAGAGCCAAGTGCTAGTGCATGCATTTAGATCAAGGTATATGGCGTGCATATAAAAGATCAGCTAGTAATCAGTTGGAAAGTTATTGACGTGTGGGAACCCGAGTTCATTTGCAAATTAGTTCCAAGATTGATTAGCAAATTGTCTTTATTGATTCTCGATTAGTAATTTTAGATAAAGAATGAATGAAGAAATCATGGGTATAGTATTAACACGCGATATAAGATAAAAGAGTATTGTTAATTTGTGTGGCTGGGGTAGGTTTAATGTCCTTGCGTTGAAAAAATATAAATAGTACTGCGGATCGCGTTTTCTTCTTCGAGTAATTACACCCATGCAAAATATATTAAAAAAAATATTGTCAGGTTGGGATTATATATCTTATTTTGGAACACATACAAATAGTTCGCTTTGAGTTGTACATCGTGCCTTTAATCAAATAGAAGGTGACATGCTTGCTGTACATTTCTGCAAAGTAAAATGACAGCTGTACTGCTCTAAATATTTTGAGAATACATAGTCATTACAAAACGAACCCAAGTCAGTGACATACAGCTCAATGAATACATGTATTAAGTATTTCAATGTGAATTGGAATTAGGAAACCAATCCAATTGATGAAACAGTCTAGAGGTTTCAGAGCCTTGGTGAAAGAATATAGAGATTAAGTGTTAAACAATATTAACATTAGGCATCCACGAGCACTGGTACCTATGTAAAGGCCCGGTCCCACTGCACTTACGGATGCAAAGAGGATGTAAAACGTAAACAAATCTTGCCATCCGTTGGAAAACGCTATGCATCCGTTGTGTACTCATTGCATACGTGTTTCATACGCTCTATCCATCGAGCATCCGTCCACTGTGATTTCATCCGCGCAACAAGTTTTGAGCTGCACAAAACTTTTAGAACGGATGAACTTCCGCCGTGTACGATGTAAATCCGCGACAAATACGAGCAACAAACGTTCTATGTCCGTTATCATCCGTTAAATGTCCGCTGTATCCTCTCTGCATCCTCTGGGCATCCTCGCAACTCACATCCGCTGCAGCTGAAAACGGAAAGAGGGAGGAAAGATAAGGTACATGGAACGTCTATACATCGTTAGTAGCACGGACATAGAAAGGATGTAAGCGTATGCATCTCGTATGTAAAGTATTCAAAGCTGTCATCCACTTCCATCCGCTTTCATCCGCTAGGCTTCCGATGAACATCCGTTTAACATCCCCGCTACATACTACCCACGTCCGTTATTTTCCGTTCTGTTTTCGCAAATTTTCGCAAATTTTGTCCATTTCTGGAGCGGATGAAAACGGATGGAGCCACCCGCGAAATTTTGCTCGTCTGTTGTGTCCTTTATGCATACGTTTTGTGTCCGTCGGCCAGTGGGACCGGGCCATTACACAGTGTACTCCTCCTCGGCATGTACAAGAGTTTTAGAGGGAAATTAGAGAGGGCATCGAAGAAAGAAACCGCAAAAATACATAGAAAAATAGTACGTGTTTGCGTTGGTGCTTATATTAATGACTGCCATGATGAAGCTGCATCACTTGGAGTGGGGATTGAAAATCACTGCTTTCCACTGAAAACGATACTCTGAAACTTCTCTCGTGATTCCATCGACATTGTTTAACATTTTCAAACTTGTTTCCTGTGGATAAGTTATATTTGTACATGTAATTCAAAATGAACACGTAGACTTGGCTTTCATCTCAGTTTGGCTATGTATGAAGGGAAAGGCGGGCTGGAACGATCATGAAATGCCTTTTAAAAAGATGCATGTCAATTCGAATCCTTTTTAAATATTTATCACTGGCCATGTCGGTGTGTTGATGGACACAGGGTTGAGTAATTCCAATTTCCATTTCTCCAAACGGGTTCTAGGCTCTAAGAGTGGATGAAGAAGGAATGAGATTCTACATTTCAGGAATTAATTCAGACTTTTTCCACATGGCATTTATTTTCTTAATAGTAATTGGTTGCGGATATTTCTCGATGATAGTTGACATCTGCAAATGCCAACGGATCCTATGTTTCAATTGCAATTGTTTAATGTACAGTCTGTGGCACATGCATGTCTCCAATTGTTGCGGGCTGATCTTTAAGTTATTCATCAGTGTTTATGAAATATGACAAAAGCCATCGGGGGTGGGGGGGGGGGGACAATAATTCATTTATTTTTGTATACATACAATGTAGCTATTGTTGATACCAGCCTGACCAGTGGCATTTAAAGATATTGATTTTTTTGTGTATTTGTTCCATATTATCTATTTCAATGATGACCAAAATACCTTCCCATACATCATGGACATTTGGCGGGAAGATCCTGACTGTTATACAGTAACTTTCCCAACACACAAGGAGCAATAAAAGACGTCTGCGACCCGTATCTCTCTCATCAGGGCCACATATTAGATTAACTGACTTTTCTTTTAAGGATAAAGGCCAAAGAGGTCCGCAAGAAATTTATTTCACAGGAGGATTTCTGAAGTAAAATGGTTGACCATCCCGCTGGTCACCATTATCAGATTACTTGAAGTAGCTGTATTTGAACAGCGGAAAATCGAAATCTAATTCAATTTGTTCGAGACCACTTCTCCATTATTTTGTTCGCATGCCTAGAGAGAGCGGTGCCTGGAACAGTATTCTACAGTTCAGATGGATCTTATATAATGTTTTTATTGACATCGCTCTTTGAAGTCCATCTAGTTTTATATTACCCTGATTATGTACTCTGCATTGTATTGATATTCGCGCTTTCATAAGTAAAATAATAAACATTTGGTAATAAAGAATGATCTGCAATCGCTATATTTGTACATTTAGTTTCATTTTCACTGCCTTTAATGTTTACCGTTTTAGAATAAAGAGATTAAAGGTAAAGACCAGTAATGGTCATGCGATTGCATTGTGAAAGAAACGTTGTGGAATCGATCAGAAAAGGTCGGACATCTAGCATCTAGCATCTGCAAGGTTCTGGAATCATCAAAATGATAAGAAATTTGGCTCATTCTTCGTAAAGTTACAAGCACTATACACAGAAAGATGTATATGGGACTACCCTATCTCTCTCACCAGACCATGAGAGAAATAAATTTACCAAATATATGAATTAGTAGGCGGTTTCCCGGCAAATTTTTTATCATCATGTATTAGTCAAAACATATTCTTTCACATGATTGGTAATGAGAGCTTCCATTTCATTTTTTGAAATTGGGGCGTTGCCAATACTGGTCTTTACCTTTAATGACATTCCTACAAAAATGGGAAAAGGCTACTAGTCTCGGACATTTGATATCAAAATTTGGCTAAGACCAATGAGCCAAAAGTGTAGAAAAAGGATGAATGCTACAAATCAGCATCTGTGTTCTGTTTATAAGGCTGCAGTGAATGAATACGTCATGTATGTACGTGGAGCATTCAATTATTTGTGTATCCTGTCTTCGACTAGTTCTCCGAAAGGTGACAGATTTCTACAACCACAAGCAGCCACAACTTCTCTTGGGTTTATGGTTGAAGCTACGACTGCAAAGTAGAAAAATATGTTCGTTTTGATTAAATGGAATTACATGAGAAAGGAACGTTCCAAACAAAATAATTTATTTCACGTAGGATTTAATTTAAAGTAATTTGTTTCAAAACGTATTCTTTTCTTAGTATCGCAACTGGAAAATATGAAGTATATAAACAAAAACAAAATGTTTTGGTACAAGGTATGTACTGTTTTATTGGTTGTCCATAACAATCTTTTGATATGGTTTGATTTGATAGTCGAGGAGTAATATCAAAAAATTATTCTCAGTCAGGGGTCAGTTGGAATTCCGGGTAGAATAACAATATTGCATACTGTTCTTTATTTTTGAAGACGAACTAAACAATTATTTCGACGGTCAACCGTGCACTCCTGTCTGTAACATCAAAGAAAGAAAAGCACAGATGGTTGTTAAAGAAAACTATTTCGATTAGCCTTGAACTTATTTGTATATTTTTCGGAAATGAAGTATGATTTAACTTGACCTTTAATTGGACGGAATGATTGTTTTTATTACTTCCCTAGAAAAATATCCATTTTAAACTTCTTCTTTTTTTCTTATCAAATTTTAAAGTAACGAAGTGCACAGTTGATAGTTGATACAGTCATAGAATCAACTTGTAAAGTTTTGTACAATGCAAAATTGATACCGTCAGCAAAAAGTGGTACCCAAGTGTCTACTCCTCATGCAGGAGAAATAAACTGTGGTACAGTTTGCGATATCTTAATATCTGTAATATTTATTCTCGACGGCGGGAAAATGATCCCTCTTAAATGATTAAGATAAGCACTTTTTAAGATTATTTAATGGATTGAGTGATTGGTTGAAAGTTCATGAGTCTGATTCGATAATTTTGTTCTTCAATTTATTGATTCGCCGCAATTTTCCGCATTGAACAAGTCTCCTCTGTAATCGGTGACATATCTACGGGGAGCTCTTGAGGCACTATAGATGCCCCACCCCCCCCCCCCCCTTCCCCCGGCGAATGTCAAAAGAAGGGAAAAGAAAAGAGAGCAAATGAAAAGAGGGAAGCGAGGAATGACGAAAGGATCCCCTCTCATTCACAGGATAAGACCAATGCCCCCCCCCCCCCCCCTATGGCTTGACCCTCGCTACGCCACCGCTTGTATAACTGCCGTCATCGCTTTAGGCCTGAAGCTAACAGCTAGCAGACGATGGTGTAACGAAGATCATGTCCGTCTGAAATTCAATCTCATACTGAGCATGATGTCCGTCAATGATATGACCGCTTTACATGCAGTTAGCTGCATTGTGAACATAGTCTATCGGCCAGAGACATGATTTCCAGGGGCTAGAAAAGATGATGTCCTGTTCCGAGTGCCTCTTTAAAAAATGCCTTATCTTCCAGTGCCCGTGTTTTATATCGCGTGAAGGCACACCGGCGGGGGAAGACACCAAACACATTGTTTAAATTTCTTTGGCACATTATGTCATCGAACAAATCCCTCTCTCTCTCTCTCTCTCTCTCTTTTCCTCTCTTTAAAATAATGAAATGACATTGTTAAAATTTTAAACAAAATGCCCATCTTGTCAAAATCGCGATTTTACTTCTTCTAGCGAAGTTTAAACAGTAGTGTGTATGTACTATGGACCTAGTGGTCACTGCTAGTTGATACTTCTGCGGCATTCTGTCATTTCATTTACATAATGTTTTTCATAGAAAGGTACAGATTCCATTCATTAAAGATATATTTGTTAGAAGGACAGACCGCTAAATCTATTCAACTCAAAAATCACTTTATAGGACGGTTCCCCCAAGTCTAAGAGGTGGCCATGAGCCGAGATTGGTTGCACTTCATCAGGTTCATTTGAGAATCTTTCCGATATTATCTCTTAATCTATTTGATTTGATTGAGATATCCCATCAGTTACAATTTCAAATTTATAAATATAATTTTGTGATAAAAATAGCACTGGTAGAAACGTCAATCTTTTGGGATAACCTTTCGCTCCTGTAAGCTAAATAATGGATGTTCTGATCCCCACTTAGCATAGTTCAGTGATACTCCAAACGCCTAGGTAATCGCTTTGACCTCTGTCAAAGTCAAGGAAAAGGGTGGACATGGATTGCTTCCTGTAACGTGTGACCGATGAACCTTTCCTGATCTGACCTACAAATAAACTAGATCATAATACTCAGTCACACCAGGGTGATGGGACCTTAGAGTGTCAGCACCCTGGTCACACCGATGAGAACAACACCTGATCGACACCGCACCAAACGCAAAATGACATTACCCCAAATGGCAAAGCAATCGGTTAGTGTATAGTGGGTCTGGAGTCGGTGTGACTGAGGTGTAGGCTTACGTTGGATATTATAATGAAAAACGGTCTAGAAAATTATAGGATGCATTCGGCATGGTAAATTTTGCCATCATTTGAAGAGTTTAGTTGATTAATCATTCACAATGGATAACATTTTGAAATAATTACCAGTTACGTATTTATCGATTGCAAGAATAGACTGACCCCCACGAACAAGAATAGGTATTTCGATGATTGAATGCTTTGTAAAACTAAAGTATTATTAGGATGGATAATATATTGCCCGGTTAGACCAAGCAAGACATGGGAAAACGTATCAGCGCTGTCACTCGCGCCCTGTCTAGAAGTGATGACGTCTTGCCCATTATGTTTGAAGGTCGAGTTCAGGTCGAGTTCAGGTTTTACGCCTTCTTTACTGATTCTTTCAAGATTCTTCATGGTCAATAGAGGTGATCGAAAGAGATGAGATCGAAAATAAGTGTGCTCTTTTAGATTCAGTTCTCATTCTTATTAGAAGCTCCAAGTAGAGACGGGGCATCACAGTAGACCGACAGCTCACGAGAAAAGCAGTTCATGAGACCGCCAACGTCGGCCTTCGTGAACCCTTAGAGATGTCAGAAAGCCATTCAGACTGACATGTTGGTCTCTTGGGCTGCCGGTTTCTCGGACTGTCGGTCATATCATGCTTGACCTGACCTGAGTTTGGAATGGGATCGTCGTACTGTTGATTACGTACTGCAACTTCTTTTAAAATATATGACTTGGTGAAACAACATTCCAGGTATCCACTGATTCTGGGCATATTAAATTGATATGCACAGAATCGAGGGCATCTCCAGAAGGGATGGGGTGTGACAGTTTCCAAACCTTTTGGAGAAAAATCTCAACTTGATTTCTTTCGTCAAGACTATTCAGATACATTATACGTACTGAAAAGCAGTGAATAAAGTGCCTTTAGAATAAGCATGGAAATACGTGATCTAGCTACGAGAAAGTATACAGAACTTTCCTGAAACTGTACGTATATTCCATGTCATTTCGACAAGGGTCCCTGACCCCCTTCACCCTAGCCTATAATCTAGGCGGAGTGCCGAGCTTTTTTCTTTGCTTTCGCGACTCACGGTTCGTAGTCTCGCCGTATCAGACGTTCTGCTTAGGGTTAGTCTAGCAGCAAAGAAAAAAGCTCGGCACTCCGCCTAGATTATAGGCTACCTTCACCCTGATACAGGCGTGAATTTTCAGTACTTTCCCCACGTTATGACATCGGCTAAAATATGTGTGGGATCCGCGGAAAGATTCCCACTTTAAAGTATGCGGTCAAGGTAAGGTGAAGGGGTAAAAATAGAAATATTCCTGGATGTTGACATCTAGGAGAAGTGTGTGAGATATTTTAAGAGTGTTTGTCAAGCTGAGTGTAAATGGGGCTGCTTGCCACAAAAACAGTTTACCCAAGTCAACGCCCAATGGCGTAGCCAGGGGCACGGGGTAATAAATGCCCTTCTATTGGCATAAAAGGGGATTGATGTAAATATAAAAGACTTGTAAACTGTGATGAAAACACGAACAGACCCCACCCGCCTCCCTCTTTTCCAATAATCTTCTCCAATAATCTTCTCCACTCGCTGGCATTTCATTTAACTAAACAACGCAAGACAATTAATGCCCCCCCCCCCCCCACACCTCCACGCTTCCTGCTACCTCCAACCCTTATCAATACCTGTTCATCAGCATTAGATGAAGTTGGGGCTAGATAACAAACATTCTCCGAGCGAAATTAACAATGTTTACCCCGTCCGCTTGTATACGTTGTGTGCTTTGTTCGAGCCACACAACTTTCGACCAATCAAAATAGGCCCTCTCGTCGGTCTCGTGTAACAGAAGAGGAACCATTCAGATTTTGTGGTATTCGTGCGGGGGGAGGGATTGCAATAAGTTAAAACGTGGTGATTGCCGACGTGAAGATATTTACTGTACACTCTCCATTTGTGTAATGAGATGAAGATTGTGTGAGGATTTAATAGATGAAAATTGTAACAGAAGACTATTGATTTGATGACTTCAAATTGGAACAATATTTGATTCAAGAAGTGATTAAAAATATAAATGATACATTAAACTACGATGGGTCTTCATTTAGATGTCTATTCTATCTATAATAATAATACGCTAAGGCTCCGCGGGGGGCGCGACGTCTCGGCGAGCCTTTGTATTCTATTGTTTTTTAATGAGATCGCCGACCCAAGTTGGTGCGGCTATCTCCTCCCGAACCCTGCCCTCGGGGCACCCGTGCCCGGTGCCATCGTCCGCGGGAGAGTCTACTCTGTGGAATTGGCTATACTCCGCCCGAGGTCCTCCTCCGTGTCGACGTCCAGGGCGAAAACAGACGCGACATGCATAATGCACGATATGCGTGACGACAGAGATACCTCATGGATATTCAACATTGCATCCGTAGACACACGACCGATGACCATCCACTCACATTAAGTTGCGTAATAAATGCACGCTGAATGGGTATGACTTACCCCGTGTAAGGTATCTTTCTATAGATATAGGATGTGCTTTAGTAGCTGCACAAGAGATGAACGGGGCTTCCCGTCGACGTCCAAACTTAAAGACCTATTTCCATCATGATTGCCGCGATTTTTATATAGTTTTCGTGAATGGAGGTATGAAATCAAAGCTTATTTTGTGATTATTACGGCCATGTATACTCAAGTTTGATTATCACTTTCTGAAGGAAAGTTTTCACAAGAAAACCAATGGACTGACAGTTCAGTCGCAGGCTGCTTTCATTCAACCCACAGTGCAGCTGCGTGCTCGGGAAGCTCCAAACACCGGCACCGGGCACCGCAGGCGTCCGACGCCTGCGGCGCCGGTGTTCGAGCTTGCTGGAGTTAAGCTGAAGTGTGTGTGAGTTCAGCTGAGCTCGAGTCGAAGAGATTTGACACTTTGAAATTGTTATCTGTTGGTTTGCATCATTATTGCCGCGATTTCAATATAGTTTCGTGAATAGATTTACGAAACCTGAGCTTAGAATTAGTAAAAGTATTACTAATGTCTACGTTTTTAAACGACTGTCTGATTTTCTTATGAAAATTTTACTTTGAAAAATGATTATCGAAATTCATGGTCAGAAATAATCACAATCTAGGAACTATTATTATGTTACAATTCTTGCATCAAATCAATGCATGAAAACTTAGTTATTGAACTATAAATTTATTTTTTTTAAATAGGCAATTATGAAGTAGGATGTAGGAAGCCTCAAACCTTAGCCTACTAAACAAATCTCAACAAAGTGTAGGCCTATCCTTTTATGAATTAATGAAAAAGTAGCCCCAGAAAAAAGAACCCCCAAAAGTTGAAAAAGTAGCCCCCGAAAATTTGAAATGGAGCCCCAGAAATGAAAAACTTAATTTTTTGCCTGCGCCCCCCTCTAGAATTCCGAGGATTTCCGCGGGTCCTGAGTTGAGTGTATATATAATATAGGCGTAGGGTCTATGGGTTTCAAGGGGCCATAAACCCCCAAAAGCTCAGGGGGTTACATTCTTCAGAGTGGGGGGGGGGGGAGAGATCAGATCGCAGCAAGTTGAGTATATATAATATAGGCGTGGGGTCCACGGGTTTCAAGGGGCCATAAACCCCCGAAAGCTTGGGGGTTTTAGGGGTTTAATTAGGGTCAGATGAGCATTTTTTTTAATACTTTATTTGTGGCACCTGCGGGTCACTAATTGGCGTGGGTCAATACGTAGAGTTGCGTAGTGTTGAGTACCACCTACGCTGGCCTACGTTACTATATGCTGAGGGACGGAAAGGGGTACGCAAGATGAACAAAAACAATTCAACATGTTTAATTTTTTTCACGTACTTTAGGCATAGAAACTTGACGCAGAAAGTACGTCTTTTTACGCAACACTACGCTACATGCCTACGCAACAGTACGCTACCCTACGCCAGATTGACAAAGCAGTAAAAGCTTTCAACACATTAAGCAACCATAAGCAAACCCGTACGCCAGCCTACGCATAACCTACGCAGGGACTTTTTTCCCATTAATACGCAGCCTAATTTCTGCGTAGTCGGTACGCCACTCTACAGAACTCTACGCAGTTCCAGTGGCTTAAAGAATAACTACCGGTACAGTTGGATTTTTTTAAAAATTTAATATAAGGCCAAATTAAAAAAAAAACATGCTTAAAGCGTCCTGTTTTTTAGAAAAATGGGAGGAGGCCCTTTTTTTTTTTTTTTCTTTCAAAATGGCCGCTCCGTACATTTTCCCTGACATTCAGGCTATTTTTCAAGATGGCGGCCAAGATTTTTTTTTTTTTTTTTTTTTTTAAGTCAGAAATACATTTTAGCAGTGCTTTTCATGTTTTTTTTCTTTAAAAAAAAAAAAAATAGGAGGCGGCCCCTAAAAAAAAAAAAAAAAAATCAAAAAATTTCAAAAAAAAAAAATTGGAGGCGGCCCCCAAAAAGGAAGCGGGCGGGGACGCTAAACATGTATATTTTGTAATGGCCTGAATGGCAAATAAAGTTCTTGGTGGTTTTAATTTAGACAGTCTCTATATATCTATTTACACCCCCGCCCCCCTCTAGAATCCCGCGGGTCCTAAACAAGTATATTTTTTTAATGGCTTGAATGGCAAATAAAGTTCTTGGTGGTTTTAATTTAGACAGTCTCTATATATCTATTTACACCCCCCGCCCCTCTCTAGAATCCCGCGGATTTCCGCGGGTCCAGCTAGTATTTTATATTTGTGTAGGAAAACTGTTTAGAACCAGTAAAAGCCGGGGTAATGCTATAGTTAACTTTGCATGCACATAATCTTGTCAGTCGTAGTGGGTTACAGAGTGTCTAAACTGGAAGACTGCGTGTGGACTTCCAGAGACCGGCAGAGCTAGGCTCCGCTCAAGACTTTATGGAATTGTTTTTAAGTGTCAAATTAGAATCTGTGCCTGCTGCAGACTATACTATAGCACCCCTAGAAGATGTCACGTTACATCTAATGACCCCTGCCCTTCTCCCCTTCTTCGATGATACAAGGCCAACCAGCCAATTAGATCGTCTGTCTCTGTCGTTTATAGATAACGTCTACATTATGGTTGATTATTATCAGCGGGATCGGCCCCACGGAAAATTGATGAGCATAAGGCCTGATGAACTACCCTTGAATTCGGTGTATAGTTTAATTAATTATTTTACAGCTTGATACGTTATTTTTTATATTTTTTTTATTGAAGCATTGAATTCCAATCTTGGTATGATGGATCAAACAATCATTATTTAAGATTAATCAGAATTTCATGTAAGTATTCCTTTTCACACAATCGATTTTTGTTATTGAGGTATTTCATTGTTTGGGATGAGAAAAAAAAACACCTCCGTATATGAAATGAAGAAAATGGCTAGAACCGTGAAATAAAGGGGAAAGGGGGAGGTAGAGCAAATGAGAGAATGAGGGACAGAGAAAGAGACCATACAGAGAGGAAAGAGAAATACAAAAAGAAAGAAGAGAAAGCGATTTGGAGAGGAAGATGCGTTTTTCAGATTATGTTGCCATAGTGATTTGTGTACTTTATTGCATTTTGGTCATTTATATGGAGTGCTTTACCTTTTTACAGGAAAGCCCTCGTAGTTCGATGTCCCTATACATTTTGATCGTTGAGTTTTACCTTTGAGTTATCCATTGCCCTGAACACTTATTAAATTTGACAGTTTGCGGAACAATGATACAATATTTTAATTTGAATTCCGACGTGGAAATTACTCGATCTCTTGGGTGGTTGGTCCCCGATGTGAAACCCCATCCTGTTCTCCTGAGTTCCTTTAAATCCTGAAAAATTAAATTGATGTTCGTAAGAAAAACATGTCTGCAAAATGATTGATTTCTTAAATGTTGCTCTGATTGATTAACGATGATAATTACATAGTTTTTTGGAAAGTGGTATTTTTTTCCCTCGGGGAAATACCATTTTGACGTTAAGTGGCAATTTTCCCCAATGTTACATTGGGTTAGGGTTAAACTGGGGTGGGGTTAAAGTACACGTACATTCTAGTCATTAAGTTTAATTATTTTAACCGCAAACCTGAATGAATCATAATACAATTTGAAATATATATTGTCCCTGTCATTTCAGTTGATATATATGTTTGCACACTTTGACGTTTATATTAGTTGTACATAGCGGTTCGCAATTTACGTTTTGAAACTACGAAAACAATTATTTTCAGGGGCTGGCATATTCCAGTTTCCTACTGAACAAGCATAACCGATTGTGGCATTTGTAAAAGTAGTTCATATTTTTATTGCAGGTGTTGCTCTTTCTTTTTTTTCTTTACGTTTTTATGTTTTTGTTTGTTTTATGGTTGAGTATGGATGTATGCGACTGTTAAAAGCAACTCACTTTTGAAGAAAAAAAAAGTTTTTGATATAGGCCTACAGGCAATACTGCTTACAAATATTTCGCTTATGAGATTTTTCATTTCTTGCGAGGGGGCATTTGGCCAATTTTAGGGGACAATATTGAATAACCATTTAAAAGCCCCCGCCAGTATAATTATCTTATCGGTAGACTTCCTTACCATTTTTTATCGTATCTATTTCAGATAACAGCTTCATCTTATTTTTCATTTTGCAATCGTAGGCAGAAATTTAAAACGAGAAGTATTAAGAGCAACTTTTTTTTAGGAAGTTTAAGTTAATTCCCTTCTGCGCGCGACTTGTACTTCTTTACGGCATTGCCATGATTACCAGTGCCAAGACTTTTTTTATTCGTATATGAATTAATCAAATTGAATGTTTTGAATTTATTTTCGTTCCAACAACGCCCCCAAACCCCTACGTGACTCCGTTTAGAGGAGCATTCTTAAACTAATACAGAATATGAAACCTATATATGTGATGATTGGTTACCAGAGGGTGCATGCTAGAAATATGTCCACCCTGTGCGTGTCAAAATCCTTTTAAATTACACGATAATGCAGCGATGTATCAGTCTTGATTTGTTTGTTTCTAGTATTATTCTTGTATGTGCCACGTTAGCCATGACGATTGGAGAATCAGATAAAATGTTCCAAGTTGGTATAGTTGACAGTGGTTTTCTTGAGTCACACAGGAAGGGTTAAACGATAAAACACTGTGCAGAACGTTCTTCCTGTCCAGTTCCTTTTCATATACATTGTAGTATTAACTTGACTGTTATGCAGTCGCAACTCCGGATGTGGAGGGGACATAATTATCACGAGAGGATCTGGGACACCTTTGAAAAATGCTAGTTATAGCAATTATATAAACTGGAAATAAATCATTCTGATGAACCTAAATAACTAGAGTATGGTCGAGGAGGATGAACTTACTAAGATCCTATTTCTGAAGGAAAAAAATTATTACAGTAGTTCTACTTCACATTCTTTCTTATCCCTTACGAGCCTATGTGCGCATGACACGTGTCCCTGTAATCGCTTCATGTCAACCCAATAGAAGTCGTTACGACAGATGTATCAAAAGTACACTCTCATGTTGGCTGGAGTCCATGACATTGCAGTCAACTTTCAAGTTTAAAACGAACTGTATAGATCAAAAGAAAGAGAAGAATATGTTTCTATTTAGGAATCCGTCACGTTAACTAGAAGCCAAATTTCATAAACAGGCATTTAGGCAGATTAGACATTTTCGATAGAGACTCAATGTCTGATCTTTATGTAACGATTATGGGGAAACCAATCATTGTATTATTCGATTTGAAAGTTGAAGAAAAAGATAATGTAATTTTAATTTATTTCAGTATCTCCATGAAGTTGAACAAGTTCAACTCGCCCCCACCACCTCTGCTTACAAGATCCTGAAGAAGTCGACCCCACACGGTATTCATTAACAAGACAGTCATATGACATGATAAAACGCCGTCTGTGGTCTTCATTACCACGTTCACTTCCGCTGAATAACCATCAAAATTCGTCTTTCTCAAAATTCATGTTCTAATTCCCCCATAGGATGCCTAAGTGGGGCGGGGAATCCATTTTAGGCCCTGGGTTTTCGATGGTTATAACAATTTGTGTCAATTGCCTAACAATCTGCTGGGAAAATCCCAGGGTTTGGTTTGAAATCAAGGGAACACATAATGACATCCTAGGCGGCAGCTTAGGCGGCTTGAGCTCCCAGAATGCAGAACCCTGCAAAATGAAACGTTTCCGCTGATTAGAGGGCTTGCAGATGTGTAATACTTCTGTCGTCTTAAGTACTCGCCTGTATCTTGAGATGTTCTCCACGCGCTGGAAATACCAATTGGCTTACATAGGGTATTACTTATCGTCTGTTTGTTAGTTTGTTTTAATTATTCACCATGTAAAATAAATGTTACAGATAATAAAATACAATGGGTTACATTGAGATATAATAGTAGGAATAATGCATAAACAAAAAATGTTTGAAGCGTATCGTCCAAGCTAAAATAGTTGATTTTTATTAGGTAAAGATAGAATATGGCCTAAAATAAGACATTCTGTCGTTACAAAATAAAACAACATACACAAATTATTATGCAATATTTAGCGTTATACGTCGCCGGACTGTCGATCACAAGGTCTGCTGTTCGAGTCCCGCCGCGGCACTAATTTCATTTGGCAATATATTACTCTACATTTTCCACATTCGACCCAGGTGAGGTAAATATACCTGGTAGAACTATTCCTTGAAATGCATTGTGCGCTCAATCAGACTGCCGGAGCTGAAGCTCCAAAGCTCTTTGGAAGCGCATAGAGACGTTGTATAATATGATATACGCTAAAAAAGAACCGAATATTATTATTGTTATAATTATAAAAAAATGAATTATAATCTTGTAAACCAAAGGGTAATATGGTATATTGACATGGAACCTGTTTTCAAGACAATTTATTGTTCACCCACATGCCCCCTCCCCCATGCGAATGTCACTGAAATGAGAGATAAGAGAGAGAGAGAGATAATATGTAGGCTGAACCATCATAATTTTTTCTTCTTTTTAAGGGGGAGGGGGGTTGCATATGGGCGAGGGTCAATAGTTGAATCATTCCCCTGCGCTTTGCCATTTATGTACCATATTGCACGGGAATGTGGAAATTGTCTCTTAGAACTGTCGTGCTTGACATCCGTTTGTTCCTGGTATACGGAGCTCATACACCACGCAATTGTTTCTATCCATAAGTTTCAGAACGCCCACAATACACCTGATAACTTTTGACAAATCACGTTTTAGAAAGGCCTTGTGGCCTGCCACTGCTGTGCGGAGGTTTAAGGGGTCACACACATTTTTTTATTTTAAATGATAAATATATGTATTTTTAAAAATATCTGTAAACCCCCTAGAGTTTCCGACCTAAGACCCTTCGTCTCGTTTACGAACTAGAGGATCTATGAACATTAATGCCACTCCTTCAAGCTAGGGGATTTCATCAACAAATTTAGTCACATTCAATTGTTTAAGTCTATTTTATTGTCCTGTATTGTGTATATTTTTAGGGTATCTTGGGATTATTACTTGCAGGTGATAAATCATAAAAACCTCAATCCAACAGAACTGTGCAGGATTTAAAAGAGGGATTCCTCGTTGCTTTGTATTCACCAGAAAAAGGTATTGAATAAGACGAGTATGCACTACACGCATTCTTACAAAATGACTAAAATCAACTAGCATTAAATCGTCAAGATGACAAGGAGATTGCAATTGCAGTGCAATATTAGACTACACTTTGACAAGATGAGTGATCTATGTATATTGAGTTTCTAGGAGCTACGAAATATTGATTAAGTAGGCCTCGATGAAGATCAGAATGATAAGGGATATATAGATATCTACCAACTCGTTAAAGTTATCTGAGCCATGATATGAAAGTATGAAACATTTCCGAATTTCCTATATCCCGGATGTTCATGAAATGTATCCCTTCCTCTTGTCAACATTGAACTACATATTATACGTGTTATCCATGGACCGTTCTTCCGTTGTCATGTTTCCTCTGATATTTTTTCCAGTTCGACACGGTTATTTTGATACTGAGAAGGATGCTGCAATCATTGGTAATGATAACTTCCAATATCAGTAAGATGACTAGACACAACCTGAAAGGTCAAGAATATTCTCAAGAAATGTATGGTGTAGGAGCTAGAAATAAAGGCATCAGTGAACGTTACGCAATGAAATCAATTTTGAAGCATATATTTTATAATAAACGTATGACAAAAAAAGTTGTAGTATTCCGCTTAGTGATTGGAATGAAAAATCGAAAATTTTGATGTACGAGCAAAAGCATCCGCAATAACAAAGGCTATCAACATTCTTCCTCATAATTATGTATCGCAGTGTTTGAGGTATTATATTTGATTTATGATTAATATCTTCATCTTACCCATGAAATTTATTTTGAATAACGTAGTTTCACAAAAAAGACATTGCATGACGTTGTTGAGTATTGGAGGAGGAGAACAACATGCCCTAACAAGACTAAGGAGAGGATGACGGGGAGGGGGGTAGAGAGAAATATAACACAATGCATAATGAGAAGATACAATCACTCATCAACGCCTACCAATTTAAATCAAATCAAACTTAACGGGAATCGAAATTTATTTTAGTTTCACAAAATAGACATTGCATGACGTTGTTGAGTATTGGAGGAGGAGAACAACATGCCCTAACAAGACTAAGGAGAGGATAACGGAGAGGGGGGTAGAGAGAAATATAACACAATGCATAATGAGAAGATACAATCACTCATCAACGCCTACCAATTTAAATCAAATCCAACTTAACGGGAATCGAAATTTATTTGCCTTCAAGTTCAAGGAAATATTATTTATATTTAGTAAAACGTGATGAAAGAGACTTGATAGGATTGACGACCTCAAGATCCCCCTCACCTTCAGAAGAATCATTGCAATTCCATCCAAATTACCCCCTACGTTCCATAAAACCACAGTTGTGGAAAATATTATTTTATTGAATACAAAATATAATGCTACAAATATACGGTGTTTGGATGCTTGCAACAATAGTTTAAACGAATTTCGACACCACTACCTCTATCGTGGATTCATGTTGGTAGGACTTAGTATGATATTTGAAACAAAGTTGCATCAATTAATTGCCCCCTCCTTAGCTCATACTTTTGGAGAGAAATGATAGGTGACTTTTGCATATTACATTTTGAAAGTAAGAAACAAAAGAGTTTGGATAATTCCAAAAAAGCACAAGGGTAATAATTACGGCTCTCGCAGAAACGGAAATGGGGTGGGTTACTTTGAACATTCACGTCCTAAACGAGGGTTTCACCTTGAAATAGAAAATCCCTTTTAGGTGAGTGATGATCACCTCTCTCATCGTGAGAACGTTCATGTTGATTCAATTTCCATAAAGATCCCAGTCTGGCAAACCACATTCATGATTCATGTTCATGTTTAAATTAATTCATGGGGGGGGGGAGGGAGGAGAAAAGTTGAGCGAAAATTAATGCGAAAGGATTCAACCACTTGGTCTCAAATCAATTTTAAATTGCAGCGCCTAATTCCGTTTCCCTTTTGAAATTTGCCGATAGGATGATATATTGCATTATTTGATGGCGCCGGACTGGGAAGGGGCAAGGGGCACTTACAGCGCTACGCCACACTCGAATGGCCTAAAGTGAAGAAAGGGAGACAGAGAGTGGGAAAGTTGAGGTATAAAATTAGAAAATAAAGAAGAAAAAAATGAGTAGGTGGATCACTTGAATACACCTCATTTGTAATTGTTAGTTCCACTCGACTACCACGTCAACCACGTGCGCCATTTCAGCGTCTTCTGCAAATTGTTGATCGTACTGAAGATGCTGAAAATATCGAGTGTCGTATATATGAAATTAACACATTCAATTTGTTGCTGAAATGGCTCGAACGAACTTGATTCAGAGAGACCGAAATCCATTGCGTTCTTTCATTTTAGGCTTGTCAGTTGAGTCGAATTAATCATTGTCCTATGACCAGGAAGAATTGGGACTTAAAATATCTGGAATCTTGGCACATAATGAATAGCATGAGTCTCCGGTGCATCCTAATTAATAGCAACCGTTAACGATTAGTCTACTTCATTCATCGGCATGAGCGTACAGCTCCATTTTCCTAGTAATGTCCTTCGTGAATAGTCTCACCTCAAATCACCCGAGAACTATTTATCTCGACAACTTCCTTTGACATCCAAGAATAAATACGACGGATGCGATATATATTCCTCGAAAGATTCCCATGCGCGTATACTTCTGAACCAAAATGAAATGATAATAGTTCATGGAACAAATGAAAAGAAGACAATAATATTAATTAGACTTCGCGTTTGCATAATTTCCCTGAATACATTAGACAGGGAGAATCTTTAGAAGCGCATCCAAGAAGACCGACACCCGACAATGTCAGTCTCGTCAATCTTCAACACAACCTTCAGAAGGCCCACGAGACCGGCATTGTCGGTCTCGAAGAGGCTGATGGAATAGGCCACATGATAATATAACAAGCCTTAATCAGTTTCAGATATAGGAACTGCACAATGTACATGATTTATGATGAGTTTCACGACACGTTTTCAATTGTCTAATACAATATTGACAAATATAGAGCACGAATGTACATGTAGGAGGTTGGACAGATAAATAAAGAATGAGAAAGGGGTAGAGGGAGAGACATGGAACATGGAATGGACGGACATGAGAAAACGTAAGAAAATAAAGAGGAGGAGAACTATAACGAGTTAAAGAAAGGGATAGACATATATATTTTATGTGCATGAAAACTATGACAATGATGAATGTTCAAAGATGATAATCATTTTCAACATGTGGCAAAAAATAGAGCAGATCAGTCCCAGTGGAGTTTACGACAAGACCGACTCAAGAGAGAGAGAGAAGGGGAAGTGGGGTTAGCTACTCATAAGCTGCCTTTCAACGAACCATTCCTCATGTGCATCCCACATTCGTGATATCCTCTAAAAAATGTGAAAATGTTCTTGAGTTAACTAAAGCCCTGGATTTATAAAATGAGGACACCAATCCCTTCTTTCAACCCACGACTCGTTCAGGTTTCACTTAAAAGATGCTGTCCCATTGCCCGTGATTAAAACGGGGTGTTTTATGGGGAGTACAACCAAAAGTTATCTGTCTGGTTTTGAAGTCTTGTTTAAAAATAATCAAGCAATACATTTGTACTTAATATAGATGAATACATTTTCTTTTACATTGCCCTGTGAAGTACTCATATTAGTTGTATAATATAAAATTGTTTAAAATAACGTTCGATTTTATTTAATTCCCTCATCTTAGTGCAAATAAAGGCCGTTGCGCACGAGACTTCTTTGCCTGAAGTAGAACGGCGTCACTGGTACGGTCTTATACTTCGGTCACACCGCCAAACCGACTCAACTAAATACGGACTCCAAACCAACCGATTTGGGTTGATTGGATGCAAATGTCGACTTGGTGTCTCGTTTGTGTGACTGAGGTTTTTAAGTGAATGTAAAATCGTCAGTGCAAAATCATTGGCGCATGTACCTGTTACCTTCGAAGGCTTCATTTGCGTTGGCATGGTCGGTAATCAAAATGACGTCTCGCGTGCTACGGGCTTTATACTTGGCAGTATTGAGTCAACGTGAATCTAATATGCCATGTTATTGCTTTTAATTACAGCCCCTCACCCACTTCTACGTTTAATTATTAATTCACTCTCGTTTAAATGTCAATTTAAAATAATTACAGGAATGTAAACGTTCCCATCCTCCACGTACGTACCCAGGGAATCATACAGGCAGGAGTGCCTCGTTGTTGGGTGTATGCTAGCTAAGATGACAACCTGTATCGGGAATCTCGTCCCTCAAATATACCGGCCAGGGGATTTACATATCGGAAGTAATCGAGCTGCCTAGTGATAGCATAGCTTATCAGATTACCCAAACTCTTCGTCTGTCAGTATATATTTTAAATCGCTGGGGCCTTTGAGAAAGACTTTATTAACGTCTTGGCGTTTAATCAATATAATGATAACGCATATTTGGAATCTCGTGTGTTTCTTGAAAAAAACGCATTCAGTTTGATTTCATTTGATTTCTTATGGTAAACATTTATTTTAGTTCTTTGCGTTATTGTTAGTCAACAAGTGGTACCCATATTGAATCACGTTCGTTGCGAGAATATCACATCTAGATTATTGAGAGGAATAAACAAAACAAATTAAGATCGCCCTCGTAATATCTTTAAATTAACAACAGAGGTTTCCACAAATGTTTCCAACAAGCCACTGGAAAGTCTGTAAACTCTGCAATGAAACCATGTTCAACCATACATACGATATCTAGACATATTTTCATGGAAGTTGAAATTAATTGCAAGGTGCACGTCGTCAATTAGCGATTCATCAGCTAAACTGGCGCAGATGTGTCGTGCAAGGCTACCAAGAAACAGATCAATAGTAACAACTTCCAATTCCGTTCAGGCTAACAAGGAAAAATTGGAAAAGATTAAACAATAGCTGTATGTGTCAATCCTCAGGGGGAAGTATATGTATCATCGGTATGGAATATTTGTTTGAGCTTTGGAAAAGAAGTGCAGTGACATGTTTTTGATTATCAGTTCCGAAACAAGATGTTTCGGAAACATGTCATCGATGTATAACTGCAAATTCGTTATAAATGGTAATAAAAAGTGCCAAAATAACTTTTTGATGTTGCGCCAATATCACTTTTTATGCATGCTACGTCTAGGCCTATTTGCCAATCTACGTTTTGTGTTATTTGTTTTTATTACGTTGATGAAGTTGTTAGTTTGTAATGTTACGAAAAACTAAGAATATTTCCTTTAATTTCCCTTAGTTTCCGATCCAAATGTTTAATAAAGCTTATAGATGCTTTAGATATTTAGGTATATAAGTCGAATGATGAATGATGCGTATCTACATATGTAAAACAAAATGATGTTATTGGAAGAAAAAAGAAAAATCAAATAACCAAATGTTGAACTTAATGAAAAACAATTACAGGTATTAATGTTTCTGGGAGTTTATGCTCGACCAGCACATGTCTGACCCCTTTCACCAACCAACATTTTCTCTTATACATATATATATATATATATATATATAATATATTAATTATTGTATAAAATGTATTATCAATTAAAATCAAATCAAATAAAATGAGTAAAAATACATTAATATTTGTGAGTGTTTGATACTACATTTCGGATTGGCTTGAATGCTCATGGCGTTACGCAATGAAATGTATTCCAAGACAGTGCATGTGTTCATAATAGGAGATAAGCAGAAACACCTCTCAGATATCTGGTGCCGTCGTACCATGAACTTGTCCATCCCGTTCAGGGCTTGATTGCTTCTAGATTTCAATTTCCATTGAGAAGTAGTTGACCCCGAAAGGCACGCGTCACGGCCTGGGCTGAATTATGGCTCATTAATCTCGTAACGCCATCCCCATGCGTTTATAACGACTCCATGATGAGCCGCTGATGCGTAACGCATACCAGAGAAGCATGGATGCCGCATCATATCATGGGAGTAATTGAGTGACAGGGAGGAGGCATCGGATACCACGGTGGTAGCGTCACTGTATAGATCTGTTAACACTCGAGTCGGTGTTTTAAGCGATGTGAATTATGGATGCTGAGAGCAGCACCTAATGAAGTCATAGAGGTGGCGATGATCAAGTCCCCCTTGTTAAGAGTGTCTGTTCACGATTAATTGTTTGCTTTTAATTCTACTTGATGTGCAAGAATGTCTTGGCGCCACCACCACCTCCAATAATTAAATTGGTTTGGTAGTCGAGCAAACGTAACAAGGTAGACACCGTGCAATAGGGTGACGAACGTGAGGCACAATCAGCTCGATTCTTAAAGTTTAGGGTCAGGCGTTTGAAGGATCTTTGCTGGAATAGCCTTACCAGTGTTTATGTTGTTTATGTTTACATCGTCTGATACAAAGATAAATATTATATGATCCAATTACGCTTAAATGAAAATATCACGTTGTCGTATAACCACACTTAAAAAGATTTACACAACCCTATGTTAGGTTCATTATTTTGTTCAAGCGGTTGGACTTTACTGATTATCATTAGAGAAGTGATCATGGTGTGGCAGAGTGAGTCGAACTACACTTTGGCGCCTTCTCACCCTGTCAAAATCACATGTGTTGCTACTTAGCCTTGTAATCACTGTCTTTCTTGGATAGGAGTGATCTCTAATTATATTGTCAAGCTTTCCCAGTAGGGACGTTCAGTTGTTATCGGCTACCAAAACATATGCACAGATACGGCCTGGTATACTAGTATAGTAACTGCATAAAGCGATATCCATTACCCACGCCTGTCATTTTCAGTGGTTAAACATAACAAGTTGGTATTTTACTAATGATTTCATCCCAACACTGCGTGCATTTCACGGGAAAAGGGGCAAACTTGAGGTAGTTGGCCTAGACATTGTTTGCTTTATAATCTGTGATAGTTCTACCAGAAAGTTGATCTTTAAAAAAAAATGATCAAACTGATACGTTCAGTTGTAATTATGTTCATGAAGTTCGTTATACTATAGTGCTTGGTGAGGTAGCCTATAATTTATGTGACCCCAAAGAACAAATATCTTAGGCTTTCCCGAAATCCTGGCTAATTCAGGAGGGATTGTCCCGCCATTTTTTAAATCTGTGGAGTCGATCTTCTGCTTTCAACGTGAGCCCATAGTTCTTAGCTAAAGATGGTTGATAGTGGACATTTGTGAAAGTGATTGGAAAACGAATGAGATTGCCATCTGGATGCTTCATTTTAATCTGAGATGGGTATTTCGGGAGAGGGTTGTGCTCTGGCACGACCTTGCACTAGTGGACGGCGATCATTTCGTCAAAATGAATTACATATCTCAAGCCTCAACTTGTTTTGGGTGTCCTGCAATGTTTTATAAGGAGAATAGTGCAGGCTGGCATGCAGGGTAGATGCCCTTTTGAAACATTCGTTACATTCATTGGTAATCTCATTATTAACCTGACATTAGATATCGTGAGGTTTCTATTCTTAAAATGGCACAATTATGACAGCCACAGCATTGGCCGTTTTAGTTTAAGAATCCAGAAAAATGCAAGAAGTGCATGGCAACTTGACCCCCATTATCTTGACGAAATCCCTCACCCTCTCCTTACCCTAAATCATGACTTTTGAGTATTGTTAATCACTTTCGTCAACATTCATGGAGACAATAATGTTATTGTTTGCTATATCAAGTTTGTACTGCCTAAATAGGTAAAAGGTGTGAAGATGTACTCAATTTATTGTCATAAAATTCATATTTATTAACTTGGTAAACACCCCAAAACACGAATTAAATAAATATGACTTAAACAGTGAAGAAGTAAATCCAAAATTGAAATTTTACCGGATGAAAATCAGTTTTAACTCATGTATCAATACACCGTTGATACAACAATCCATCAAATGCCTGTACAATAATCTTAAGAATTATTTAAAATGTCGAAAATGTTTAAAGATCTATTTTCATGAACGTTTCCATTTCACTGTTACTTCCGTGACATAGATCGGTAATTCAAATAAATCTTCTATGAAGCTTTCTGAAACCATCACAACAGATAAACAGCAGCTGTACATACTTTGGTATCATGCTGTATCATAGTAGATAGGACCATCAAGTGGACATTTCCATGTGTCCACTTTTTCTTTTAGCGAGTTATACTGACGAAAGATGTCACATGGAACAAAATGGATGACGTTCAGCAGTTCATCAAATATTAAGCTTGTTTATTAAACAAAAACATTGGAGAATTAGGTTCCAATCACATTCATTTTGATGCGGAAAAGGTAACACTGATTGAGAGCATGAACGAAATTGACCAAAACATTGGTCAGCTGCTGCGGAATATCAGACAGATTTGATATACAATGTTATTTGGGAATTAACCGATTCCACATCCTCTAGACTATTTGAAGATATAATTGGTAGTATGTTGGCGACCTAGATATCTCTTTGTACTTCTGTTACCCTAAATCCTTCCATGACCCGATTCTCTCGGGTTTCATTATGTGGATAGATATATGGATGACGATGTCGTCTCATGTTTGATGAAGTGAGCAACGATATTGTCTTTAACACTCTTTAATGTTAAAAGAGAAGCATTTTTAAAAAGGAGAATTGAATAAGATCGAAGATGGACGATTAGAAATGAAGAACAGAAGAGTAAAAGACTGGCACTGAAGGCATTTTCACAAGATAACCAAGAAGTGCAGCGACCGAATGGTTGACAATACCACGACGCCAATACCTTTTGGATGAACATGAATAGGAGAAATATGATGTAAAACAGAAGAGAAGGAAAATGAACGATAAGAATACTTCAAAGAGGATAATTAGCAGGTGAATACGAATGAAGAGATGAAGAATTCTTTCACCTGTTTCAGTATCTCCAAACCTCAAGAAGCTAAAAGCCAAAGACCCTTTTCCTCACAGTCAGTAACCCCCGAGTGACTGTTGCGGTTATTACCATAGCCATTTCCTTGCCCGAGGCCCTCCCGATAGTATAGCCTGCCGAAATCTGATTTATCAAAGCAATAATATTCAATCTTCCTCAAAATCATCCGTCTCCTGGGCACTATAATTCTTAGCTGCAAGTGCAAGCACGAACATCACATTTGTTTCTACCCAACGTTATGGCCTACAAAGGTATTTGGAGTATGAACTTTCATCTGCTTTGTTTCAGTGAGTGACGAGAATGACGTTCTGCTGTAGAAATGTTGAGAAGTCATCGAACTATTAGAAGGAATATTTTTACAGAAATATCCATCAGAATGTTTAATACTTTCCTTCACATTCTTGTTGATACATTCATGCAGACATCTTTTTTATTCGTATGTATTATTTCGTTAATTTTTTTCTCGTGGTAGGATCATATTCCCTGTTTATCTCTTGCCTTCGTAAATAATATTGGTAACGTACGTGACCATGAGTGACGATGTGTAACGTATGCCGCTGTCCCCACGGACTACAGAATGTTACCAAATATTGCCACACTCCTTTACAACGGTAGTTTGTGAATACCTACTAGCCACGGGCGTACTGATGGAGGGGGGGGGGGCTTTGGGCAGTTGCCCCCGAAAGTGGTTTATTTCTAATTCGAAACTTACAGATATGTATGTTGCTGAAATGAAATTATTTTCCGGGTTTTATTTTTTCTTATATTTCTGCCCCTAACAAAGTTTTTGATCATTACGACCCTGCTATACAAGCTCTACACACACGTATGCAATACCGTCCGAAGATAGATTATTTGCTCAAAACCTTCCTTTTACACTCCACTTGAACCTGTGGCTCCTGAAAATCCATCCCCAGCCTTTCATCATCTTCTTCCATTTACGATGGCCACCCTCAAGTTTAAGTTTGTTATTGTACCTGGGTAAACCCTACCTGCACATGTTTGGTGGCTGTACAACATTGCCTCGTCAGCACCAGAAGGAAGGGTATCTATCTTGTGTTTCTTGCTCAGCTGTCAACAGCTCTGAGTTATGATGATCGAATGTCAAATGGAACACGTGGCCCAGACCTTAAGGGGATTTATACTTGACTTCTTAGGACTAAGACATGAACTCCAGGCGGTATGTTTGCGTACTTTACGAATACAGACGGACAGCTTGTGTTTGTGTGAAGATGGGGTTGAAAATGCGGCAGTGCAATATCTGTTGACGCAAATGTGAAAGTAAAGGTTTTTGATTTTTACGGACCATTTATTTTTTAAGATGTTTTCTTAATTTATTGAAAACTTCAATTTGCAATCCTTTGTTCCACCGCCCGTGTTTCGACACCTTTATTTTTCTGACAGCTCGTAATAGAATGTCGTAACAAAAGTTACGGCTCCCTTACATTCCGATGCCCTATGTATCGATGTTCTATATATTTCGAAAAGTTCACACACTCTATGACCCGGTACCCTATCCTCCCACGACAACCCCAAGTTCGGTGTTTTAAAACAGATAACGGCCCTTTGAAAATACTTCAAAGAACGCAGGAATCTTGAAAAATCGGCAACTTGACACTCGCGGATATCATTATGTATTAATTTAAGTTTTTAGACAAAATGAGAAAAGTCAGCCGGATATTGCTCTCCAAATGCAGTGCCCAGCCAAATCAACAAAATAGGCCAACCTTGTTCGATTAGTATGTGAACACGCAACCGTTAGTACTGACTTTGCACGTGAGAGCACAGTTGTGTAGATGTGACATACTACAGAATACTTACCACAAGTTACAACTTAGTACAAAGGACTGTAGATTGAACACAACAATGGAGACTTAATAAGATAAATGTTTTTTTTTGTTTTTATAATTTGTTTTTATTTGATAAGTTTGTATTGTAAACATAATACAAATATACAGACATTTATATCCATGTAACAACAATAAATCAAAGAAGAAACAAAAAAAGATGAATGTTACAGGGAGGGTGCATGAATGTATGACAACACTTCACCCTCGTTTAACCATGTTTAATAGTCGGCTGATCACACACAAATTGTAAGCTTCCTGTATTGTAATTTTGTTCCATAGTGAGAAAAGAGGCATTGTTTGTCGAGAAAAAATATATTGGATGGGGAAATACGATTATAAAGGCAACTACAGAATACCAGATAACCTTCATGATAATAATATTGAAAGGTTCGGCTACCAACGGTTCAGCGCCATTGTATTGAACGTTTAACGACCAGCAAATAAGAGTCATTGTTCAAACAAGTGCCCAATCAAAATTGTAAGTACATGTAGGAGAGGTTATGAGTTTATTATGAGGTTATTGTAATCCGTGTTCAAAATCATTTGAGCATGTCCTTTTTTTATATATATATTTGTGATTTAATGAATCTTCCGAACGGACACGGAAAGAATGAGAATGCTCTTAACAATTGCCACTGTATGATGAAATTAGTGCGAAATATAGGCTTACCATTCTTCTAAGGGAATAGGTTTTGTTTTAATTCAGGAAATCCATCAACTGGAAAACAGTTTTGAAGAACAAGATACTTATTTACAATTATGCGTTGTATCATCAGGCTGCAATCCAGTTTAGATATGAAATGGTGTATGTAGGCTTATATTGGTATACTTTCGATAATGGCTTCCGTAGATATGAACACAGCGACTACATCCAAATTACGTTATCAGTTGTCAATTACTAAAAACTCCGCCTTGACATTTCCTGTGGCAAGGGCATATTAGAGACCTTTCACCACCCTTTACCTTAATTCATATTTCTCATACAGTATGTATCATTATGTTTAATACAGGATCCATCCCGTTCCAGTATAGGCAATGGGTTAAAAATCGAAGCACATCTATTATGTTATCACGATTATGTAATAATAGTGTCGAGATGGATTGAGAGTGTTAATTCGTTTGGGAGACTCGAACTATAACACATGCATGTCGTTAGTAGGTGCCTGGTATCATGTGATTGAAATGACTATTCTAAAGTACGAACAATGAATGGACAGATTGAGAATTGGGGTTTTCTTATTGCCTGAAAAGTTGTTGGCGTAGGGATGGCAATTTGTACTTGCGTTCTGTTCTGTACTAAACTAGTTATTGTAGGCATAAAGAACATGTTTAATGACCGGCTACTAACTTTATGAAAAAGTTTGGGATATGATTTCATTAAGTAATTTGAGCTCTTACGAATGATGATTAACAATTATTAAAAAATCTCAGCTACCAATATCATTCAAATTTATAAGCACCATGTTAAAGTCTATGGTCTAATCCGAAACAAGACAACATGGTTCGTTGGTTTAAATCAATTTCAACTTGTCATAAGTTCTTAACATTAATCTTCTTATTAGCGATTGAGTAAAAAAAAAAAAAAAAGTTTTGTTACGAGTTTAATATAGTCGACTTTTGTTATGGTTCTATCTGAACATTTACAAACACATGAGTCATTATGTTTCCTTTTATTTATACCACAGATACACACAATACATACTAATGATGAATCAACTGTGGAAAGGCACACACTTCTGTAGATAAATTGTGTAAGCTATCATTGTGTTATCACAATAACACGTTCCATGTGTTTTCGGGTGTGTTTCCACTTTAAAATCACAGCATTGCAATCACCTCTGTCTGACACAGATTGCAATATATGGGACAGTTGAAACACATTCTATTGTACCACGCACGCACATAAAGTTGTGACGTCAGTGCTCCAGTTTTATGTCACCAGGGGTGTCAAAGGTCAAAGGGCAGACGGGTTAACACTGGATTAACACCAAATGACACTGAGCTAAGCTGACAGTGATGGATGTGATAGTAACACGTTTACATCACAAATGAAAGCAAAATATTTTTCCTAGAAAATGAAGTTTGGTGTCAGCTTACTGCCACGCTGAACATTTTGATACACTTTTTTGTTTTGGATACATGAATACCGGCGGAGGGTCTGTCTGTGGAGACGTGGACATGATAGGATAATACGAAACCTGTCAGATTATTTAAATGTTAAATATAAAGTTTGAGGAATCTTGCACCGTTCCATTTTGTCATCGACTATGGTCAGCGAGAAAGATGATTAAAAAAACAAGGGGGGATTATGGAGACTAAATTAATCATGTTGTATTTGATTTTATCAACCATTTGGTTAAGTGATCATGGTAACAGTCATCACCAATTTAAATTAAGGTAGAAGAAATTACTTTGAACTTTTACTAATCTGAATACACACTGTAGAAGATAAGACAATTCTACAGATTCATGACTTGAGGGTTATCTATAAGTTATCTTAAACGATAATGAAATAAGACGTTAGGGTACAAAGTCACTCATTGTCTCTAGTTTCACTTTCAATGTTCACCGTAGTATATAATGTTGTCCTTTTATTTTTCTCGTTTGTAGCATATTTGCTAAGTATATCCAAACGAAAGTCTTTAAAAGTAAAACATGATAAATGATTGATACACCTGTCAATGTAAATAAGGTTCTAACATTCACTGAAGAACTGACTTTATTCCATTGCTCAAAATAAGTGTCCTCGAGAACATAATTTAGCGGACTCTGATTGTCGACGTTGATCACAATTACACTATGGATACATGGAACATACATCTTGTTGCTATTTGAAATTTCTAGAAACTATACCAGGCATGTCAATTGGAATATCAAAGCAGGGTTATTTCGGGCGTATTGAAATTCAGTTCACGGGAAATCCTTGTCGGGTAATCTTAGCTTGATAAATCATGGTCTTCGTTAACCCGATGTTCGATTGATGGAGTTCATGTTTCCCTTGAATGTTTTGAATTCTCAGATGGGAATTATAGTAATGAGGATTCTGATTGAATATGCCATCGAACTCCTTTGTAGGACGTTATTTTAGACCAGTCCTAAATGAGGACTCTCATGGAATGTCTTCCAATTACGGGGGCTGGAATAAAGACGGTGTCGTATTGCAGAATGTGTGTGCTCAACATGAAGCTATGCTGAAGGTCGTTTTTTTTCTTTTACACCCACAACAAAAAGTGAGTCACCCTTACTCAAATTGATGAGTCACTGGTTTGTCCGTACAGCGAAACACTTGAAGGATCATGTGAGTCACTATGACTCGATACAAATGAGTCTTAAAGACTCACTTGAAGTGAGTCTTAGATAAATAAGACTCATTTGTATCGAGTCATAGTGACTCACATGATCCTTCAAGTGTTTCGCTGTACGGACAAACCAGTGACTCATCAATTTGAGTAAGGGTGACTCACTTTTTGTTGTGGGTGCATCATGACATAGACCCCCTACTCCCTAGGCCTATCACACACATACCATACCATGCCAGAGTCACTGTCCACATTTGCAATGGAAAATATATCCTAAAATATCACATTTTAGCGATGTAATCGGTGGCCCCGCTACCCGAATCTGAAAAATCTACTTTGTACGCACTAAATTAAGCCTTAACTTGAGATTTATTTGTCACCCATACTGTCACGAAACAATCTTGAATTAATTCGTTTTACATCAAATAACAAGGATCTAGGAGTTTCGTTGTATAAAACAATGATGCAAGATCATGCATGTTTTCATTCGACACGGCTTCGTGCGATACAGTAGAATCTATACACTATGAACATGACTGACAATGAGAGCGGACAAAATATACAGTTCCTCAGGAGACAAAGGAACATCCCTTCACAGCTATTATGTAAAAAGGTGAATATGCATGTGACACCTGTTCTACACATTTTTACATAATAGCAGTGAAGGGATGTTCCTTTGTCTACCTGAGGAACTGTACATTTTGTCCGCTCTCATTGTCAGTCATGTTCATAGTGATAGTTAAGTTACACACAGCCTCATCAACTCGAGTGCGGATATCGTAAAATGAACGCATGCATCATTTGTATAATAATCAGAAGATTCAGCCCACGAATCCAGTCATAAAAATCATCGTTTAAAACCATATGAATAATTATGCGTACCAATTTTTCACTAGCTGCAGTCAAAACTCTTCTGAATCCAAGATATAAGATGGCGACGTCGCGTCGTCGATCGGGAATTCAAATATGGCTCGAGAATGCGCATTTTGGATGACGTCAAGAAAGCATGCGCGCGCATGCATACAGCCTCACTTTCAAGTTGACTCACTTTTTTCTTCTAAAATGCTCTTATGTCGATCTTGACTCATTTTTTACGACCATGTGAGTCAGTCGAAGCATTTTGCAAATGCGTCAGCTCATGATTGACACACTGGTGAAATATAAATGAGTCAATAGAGACTCATTGGTTGTTACTAATGAGTCAATTTACACCTGACTCACGAAAATTATGCTTAAATGTGTCAAATGACTCACTTTTTGTTGTGGGTGTAGTTAACCTTCATATTTGACCATGCTTAAACTAGGTTAATGCATGGTACAATTATATTCGGCACGGTCGGAGAATAATGTACTAAGTCGAGAAAAAAAAAAGTTATTTATTAAAAGTTCTTTATAGACAGTGGTAATAATACTGGATTTCAACGAGAGCACATTAATATCTGTTCAAACTGCTTTCTTTGGGAATGCAACGAAGGGCGAGGTAGGGCGGGGCGGTATAGGGCTACCAGGTGATTTTAGCCGGATTCCCATTGGACCGGTTGGTCTACCTACTAGACCAAGTCGTTTGATCTGGAAGAAAGAATATTATGTATGTTTGTATGTATGTTTTTACGTATATGGTTTTATTTATTTATCCATTTAGTTATCTTTTTTGTTTATTTATTTATTTCAAGATTTAAATACGTAATATTTGGGCATCATGAGAAGTGCACAACAGTCGGTCTGACACAGATTAAGATCAGTTTACACAATTTCCACCAACCCCCACCTCCCCAGCCGGTGGATCTTTAAGATAACAAGATGCCAACTCCCTCGCGTCCACCACGGACCTTTTCTTAATCGTCTCGATAACAAAAGTGCAATCAACGAGGAGTCGAGATGGAAGACGATCTCCTGTCCGAGGACGGATCGAATGCAGCGCGCGCACAAAGAATGCTTTGCTTGACAGTACAGCCTATATGGTTACAACCAACCTCGTCTGTCTGCGGGTAATAAACGGCACACGTGTAGAGGTCAAAGGTCATCATACTGAGAGCCAAGTGGCCATGAAAGCTAGAGGTCGAACTTGGATCTGTCTGGAGAACTTGGAAGTTGTTCCTGGAGGGGTAGGGCGACCTTACAGGCACTGCCTTTTTCTATTTTGTCGACGTGAAACTATTTTGAATATGGCGTGTTATTGCTGTAAATGAACTTTTTAATGTTGTTCTCTGTCGTCATGCTTTTTTGGTTTGGGCACGGTCGTATTATTCAGGAACTGTCGTGGGATTTGTTCTTACATGAATTTAAAGTATACCCCATACTCGCATCTCAACTATCAAATCGAATGTCACGTTCCTAACTGAAGCGAGAAGTTATGTTCAACAACAATATGTGACTATTCATGAAGAAAAAACGGTAGACTTGATACCAATTGATAAACAACAAAGACTAAAGGATAAATAAATTGTATTAAAACTGAATACCAGGTATTAAATGTAATCATCAATTTTATAAACAATTCAACCTCACAATTTTCCTCAAAATAATATTAGAATACAAGATAAATGGATTTCTTCGATTTTAGATGTTGTATCGTTTTCATCTGTAACCGTTTCTTGGAGGAAAAAATTTCAGTCGAGAGGATACCTATCGACGACCGAAAATGAAATAACACAGAATATCCATGATACCAAATTACCATTCATCATTATGTCCTAGAGGGGTGTGGGGGGGGGGGGGGGGTCTGTCGCAGTAGTTCTATCCCTTTCCCCACCGCACTGCTCCCAAACCACCTCCACTTATCTACTCTACGCTTCTCTCATCAGTCGCCCTTTTTCACGATTTTTTTTTTTCTTTTCATACTTCGTAATACACATGATTTGATGTCGCGTCACGTATATTATTTCATGGTTATGTAGTCATGATTTTCTCTCCTCGCACAAAATACATACCAGATGTGAAAACATAAGCTCCAAGGATCATATTCTTATCAATTTACAATTATAATGTTTTTATCATGTTACTAGTGATTCATCGTCGATGTGAATATGAGAGTGAATTCAAGTTTTGCTGTGGTTTTCAAGAATACACATTAGAAAGAGAAGAAAAAATAAATCATAGTGATGTTCGATATGAATTTCTATGTATCTGTATTCCTATTCTAATTTAGATTGTTATATTATTTGACTGCCTTGTTTACCTTTTTTCTTCTTTTAGTGATGTACCTGAGTGTAATGCTCACGTTCTTATTTGAAGTAAATTTGGATGTTCGTTTCCATCCAGTATGCTACGAAATCCGTCCTGTGAGAATAACTCTTATTACATAATTAAAACTCCCATTTGCTATCTCAATACTGTCTCTACAAAGTGAGAAAATTCGTTATTTTATCATATTTTTCACGTCGTTTGTCCCTGCAAGTCTGCAACATCCTTTCGAACATAATTCGTACTAACTAGTCTCGACGCATTATTATGCTTACATCGTGAGAAAATATGTATTATTGCGGTACGCAGAAATCATCTTGGAATCGTGATAATTTAAACCGGTGACGCCATCATTTCTCGCCAACAACTTCCGATGGTATAGTTTATGTTTACCCCAAAGTCGAGAATCTATGATCACATGGTTCCGTGTCTCGAATATGCTGATTGTTTTTTATTTGTTTTGACCCAAATATGACATTGATTTCGGAAGAAAGGAAATATATGAAACCAGGAAACGGTGTTTCTGACGACGCGTATTGTTTCCGTGGTCGTTGATGTGGCCATGATAATGGGTAATCCCTGGTCGAGGCTGTGGATGATCGTCTCCAGATGTGTCCAGAGCTATATTTGTAGACTTTGGTTGTAAATGAATCTCGGGAGTTTGATAGTGGTAATAAGTGACATGTGTGTTCCATACGTGACTTTCATATGAATTGGTCTTTTAACACCCAGGGCAGATGGCATTCTTGCTTAAACTGTTTTTGAGTTGCGCTCGAAATCGTGACAGTTTCATCAGAAGCATGTGACTGTCTGTAGCATATGGGGGAAAGAGAGCCACGTGGCAGATTTCCACATTTTCTTGATTTCAAAATCTGAAGTGAGATAATACAGTTAAAAATAGTATAATTTTAAATATTTTAAATATTCGAAGGACACTCCTTCATAGACGATCGCCCCAACCCCCCCTCGAAAAAAACCTTTCCCCCAGAGAACCACCACATCAAAATAATTGAGATAATTACCCCTTCGACTACGACCATCAACCCCCCCCCCCCCCTCCCATCTTCTGACAGCAGTCTAAGTTCCTTGATTTTACTAACCAATGCCATAAATCCGCCAGGAGTCGCCAAGCTAGTTCGTCAACCATCGTCAAATTTACGCGTGGTGGATTTTCAAAATATACAATGTACTTTAAAAATATCCAAAGGATGTACATCATCATACTCTATTTTCCAATTGTTGTGACACTTGCTATACAAAATGACAATGCCATGAGTCCATCGAGTCGCCAAGCTAGTTTAGCGACCTTCGTTAAATTTAGATCCAGTGACTTTTTTTCAGTTTATTTCACTTTTTGATGTCCCAAAGATATGCAGCATCAAACTGTATTTCCTTGTTATTTTGCTACCATATTATTCAATATGTTAGTCCGTCAAGAGTAGCTGAGCTAGTTCGTCGACAAGTTTAGACGCTGTCCTTCCATTTTTCCTCCCCCATATCTCTCTCTCTCTCTCTCTCTATTTTAACTTGCCGATGCCTCTAATAGGATGAGCAGCATCAGACTGTGTTTCCATATGTGATACCCTACGTTAATAGCTTAACAAGGCCCTCAATATTGTTCTATCACATTCTTCGATGCAACCAGTCTGCCAAAAGTCGCCGAGCTAGTTCGTCACCCTTCTTCAAATTTACGTGTTTTTTTTTAAGTGTACAATGTTTCATTTTTTTTTCTATATGTCCCAAATATGTACAGTATAAAAACGTATTCCCTATACTGTTGACACTCTGCATAGCTTTCCAATGCCTTTAAGCAAGGCCTTTAATAATTATTAAGCTTGCACATTCGTATAGATGTCATCGGTCTGCTACCAAGCTCAGTTCGTCACCCTCCTGCAGACGCGCGCCCTCAGAGGTCGTTCATTCATGTTTTTAACAGCTGCTCTTCCACTATGCAATGTTTCCTATTCCCCTATCAGAGTATTATGAAGATGGATAGACAAGAATGAGGGGAGTGGCGAAGGGGATTAGGGGAGTAGCCCGAGTGGGTTGTTTTCTTGAACTAGATTTTGTAGGGTTTGTATTTTCTTAGAACTATTCATAGATAATAGCGTATGTGTTAAGCTTTGACATTTAAATGTGACATTGCAAAGAAGGGAGGGGTGAAGGAAGGGAATTGAAAGTTTTAAAAATGGTCCAGACGTAAAAGTAGCAGAAGAAGCTACATTGGTAATACATTTAATAAATTAAGCGCGTTTGGAGTACAAACATTATATCCGTTATATCGAACCTACAGGGTACTAAAGTAAGGACAGACGAAGTGGTATGCTATTGATGTGCATTTGAAATCCTAGCGACTAAGGTTTTCGATTAGTAATTGTCAGATTTACAACTGCAGAGCCAGAGGCCTAAACCTACTCCTAACCGTAACCCTGACCCTAACCCTGACACAATCCCTAACACTGACCGTGGCCCTCATCCTATAACTTTGATACGATGTACTAAAACGCAGGGATATGATACAGTCAAGCCGATTTCTTAAAATCCTTTTCAATACGACAAATCACAGAATGTTTCCCCAGGTAACTAGTATAGGTTACACTATTTCCCTGGATTTGTGATCACTTTAACTTTAAGCATCGACAGCTCTTCATCGAAGACCTGGCATGCTCGAAATAGCATGGAGGGGAAGCCACAAGGAAGTGTGTAGACGATGAGTGCCTGGAGAAATGAAAAATTGGAGCAACATGAAAACATTCTTGGTTAAGGTCGACACAGTAAACGTTGAAGGTATAAACGAGTCTGGTTATTATATATCTCAAGCCCAAGTGTCGCTATCATAAACTGATTAAATGATAAATGATTCAAAATTTCAAAATGTTTACAAGATGGTCCACATTAAGTGTCGCCAGATTCGCATGGCTCTTCACCTGTCGAGAAATTGCAGTGGATTTCTCAAGGTGTTCCCAACGTAGCAACAATAGCAAAGCTGATTGAAACGAAACATAACAGTGGATTAGACATAAATTAAGTATTGTTTTGTTTGATTATATTTTGTCGTTGATCACTTGAAAAAGAACACGATACACTCAGAATCAGTTAGAAGCTTAGGCTAACCTTAAAATATGGATGGATTTTTAGACCATGGCCTAACCTTTAATTGTAGTCGCATCTGAGAGACAGAGACACCAATGGTGATATATATCACTCAAGTTTGAAGTAGCCTGATCTGGGGAGGATACACACTGCTCACAGCTGCCCCGATGCTGTCATGACAATGTAATGTTTCCTATCCCCCTATGAGTACCCTATCGTGGCGTGCCGTCGCTACATGGGGGGGGGGGGGGGCACGAGGGGCACGTGGCCCCTCAATCGAGTGGTGAAGAATTTGTTTCCATGTGTTATGTGTGTAATTGAGTTTTTACCAATCAGATATGATTATTTACGTTTGTGGACCGACCTTTAACGTCAACATCCGAAAGACGTGACTCGGTTTCGAACCTGCGTCCTCGGTTGAATCAGTTTGTAACTTCCATTGTTAGCTGGATTACAGGCTCACGCCACAACGCCCGTTGACCACCCCCATTACCACGGTCCCGTCTTATAAAGAGTTGCAGTTGATTCGAATCAATCGCAAGTCTTCTATCTCCTACGTACACATATTCGATTGATATCAACCGCAACTCTATATAAGACGGGGCACAGTACTCAACAATATCTTGAAAAGAGCGATGAATCCAGCATTTTGTGGAGCCGGCGGACCCTCTCCCCCATACATTAGGGCCATGATACTTCTCCCAAACAACGACCCCTTGTTGATGGTCACATATTAAATTCACCATTAAATATGTCAACATGGCAACACATGACTTGATGCAAAATATATAATATGATGCATTGCTTCCCTCCCCTAAGTTCTATTAAACCCGTCGTCAATGCAGTGTAATTACTAATTAAGCGGGGAAGAGTTCAAGCAAGATTTGTGAGTTCGTTGACCATTTACGATGGCCTTCGTTTCCCGACGCAGCCCTCTCAAGGACCTGGAAGGCGGGGAAAGTACCTCCGTATGACTTAATAGTCGGAAAATTCGTTAAACAGGGAAATGTTACAATCATGTGTATTACGTGCACAAAGAGGATTCATTCACGCTTCCGCTGAGTCAGATGAAAGAGATGTGCGTCTTTACTTTTAGAAGATAGCAGGGTAGAGCCAAATCTCTGAATTAGAGGTTATAAAGCATTTATTGGTCTCCTTAGAAACATGATTTCTATAATGTTCTTCCTTTCTCACATATCCCTATCCGAGTGGTGATAAATGCGTTACGACCTCTAGAATAAGTTGGATATAGGTTCATCTATCTTTCCACATTATTGTTGCGTTGCCCGTTGCGCACGAAGCGTTGTTTCCCTGACGTAGGACTGCGTTAGAGTCTGTGTCGTTTCTTTTAACGTGTCATGTTGGCGTTACTGACACGGTACAAAAAGTGAATGCAAAATAGATAGGGTGAGAATTGCGTTGAATTACTGACGTATGGACCAATTACCTCCACAGACCCCATTAGCGCAGGCGATTACGCAATCGCAATAGGGACTTTTAGATTTGCACGAAGACAATGTGGATTGCTACGGTCGACGTCCTTTTAATGCACTGCCTTGAATGGACGTCACACGTTTCAGTTCACGCAAATCTAAAAGTCCCTAATGATGCCTCGTTCGCTATGAGCATAATGTACGAGCATAATGCAAATACATGTAGGTCGAAATATGCGAGATTGGCAGTTGGTCAGGAACTGTCATAGGAAAACGGGAGGCTTAACAAAATAAAGATTACATCTGATCACCTTGATTTAGTTTAGGTTTTCCGTGACATTCCTACTTTCTTGTCTCTTACGTCCTTCATAATGTTTCGGTTTGTCATTTCCCCTGCGTCTTGCCTGCCAAGTGACTTACATTCATGTAGTGACGAAGTCATGTTTTTAATATACTATATCATAGGGCAACACCTGACGCACAAGTCATGCAGGGTTCGTCAAATGAGTGGATTGAAATTCAATTGAATGTTTTGTGCAATACATGTACATCTTGAACATAGCAGCCCATAGGCTGAGCTGACTTTGTTTTGCAATTAAATGAAATAATTTGACTTCCATTGTTAAAATGCTAACACAACTGCTAACTCGATTGTCCATAACATGGATGATTAAACATAATGTGGGATTTAAATAATTAAATATATAATAAAGAAGATCATTATTCATTAGATTAGACATTTATTTCAATAAGTAAATATCTGACGAAATGAAGACCAAAGGAGGCCTGAAAAAGGTAGTACAAATTATTTTAAAAGGAAAGGTATAAGCCACGGGTACGACTGAGAAAAAGTCAAATATTATTGTTCTATTTGTTCAAAGTGCAATTTCAGACATATTCGTGAAATTAAACAAGAAAGAAACATCAGCACATCTTTGAGAAACAGAGCCCTTAGCTTTGTCCTTCAAGTGGGTGGGTTTTTTTCTTCCAATTACGTGCCTGGATTTCCCTGGAATTTGATACACGCTGTTACATCTTTGGGGAATCGTTCACCCCAATGCAACAATATAACAAAACTGTATTTGCAGAATAAGGCGGGTATATCTCATGAGTCAGGTAACGAAAGTTTCCTCTTTAGGGGGGAACAGAGATAAGACATGGGTATCACACCACATTGCTCATACCTTAGTTCTAAATACGTCAGAGATATGACTTGGAAATACCCATTGAACACGAGGCGTCATTTGCCTAGCGCGTGACTGCGTTAGCGACTGACGCAGTCTTTGACGCGCAATGAGAGAGCGACATCGTACAAACAGTGATAGCAAAATGAACCGGGTATATGCGCGTGATAAGCCTTGCGTTTTATTACTTGCAATATTGGCCATTTGCCTTTACTTACAGACTCTCCTAGCGCAAGTGATCATGCAATCGAGATGATACCTCTTCTTCAAGAGGCATAAGTCACTGTTTAAGTCACTTGAGTAAAGTTCGATTTTGATTATGCCTTTTATCACGTCTGTTACACATGCTTATAACCTGTCATAATTAGAGATCAGACATCTTTGAGAATGAATAACATTATGATGAAATTCAAAGGGGCTACATTGTAGTTTGGGTTAATTTTATACTTTGAGTGATAACTGAGGCAAAGATAGGACACCGAAATAAAAGACCGAAGGCCTGCACAAACTTGCACTTCGATATATTACAAAGTCGAAGTTGAATAGTAACGACAAGCCGTCTAAAAGAGATAACTAAAAGGAAATTGGGCATGGTCTTGACAATATCAAATATTTTGATTAATAAGACGTCAAACAATGAGATATCAAAAGCAGACCACCCAATTTTGGTTTAAAGTTGCTTTCTTCTTGTACAGACCGATTGCCTTGGTTTAACACATCATTTTCGTTTTTAACTGCACATTTACGTAACTTCACAAAATCATCAATTGCTTGCCCTCAATTTCAACCTGAACAAAATCGGTCACTTGTTTTTAAATCACTAAATATAACAAAAGTAGTACATTGTACATGTATGTACGTGTCAAAGCACATTTTCTTCTCTGTATCTTTATTGTAATAATATGTTGTTCAGGCAAAACATTTGAAAAGAAATGTTTGACAAGTAGTGTCATCCGCCTACTGCGACGAGATAAATCTCACCGCAGGGCAGGATTGAAACATATAAACTGGATCTTAGAAAGCAATTTTGGTTTGATATGCCTCCCAATCAAAGCGAGAGAGCTCTTCGTAATTTCCCACGAACCCGTCTGCCCTAAATATTTTGGAATCTTTTCAGCGCGCCAAGTCAAATATTAGGTCAAGTAGGTTGATATTCCGGGCATGCAAGGATCTACTGTACTTCACTCATTATGAGCCTAGAAAGATATAAAAGTAATTTGGAACTTTCAAATGATATGATAATTTGTATGAGTTGGATTTATATCGTACATGTATATTTGTATGATTGAAAAAGAGAAAGTGATATATGTCTAGAGATATTCTACCCCATACATTTAGCATGTTTAGAAACGGTGGATTTACATTCAAGGAGGGACTAAATAGATTAAATCGAACCTTTTTCAAACTGTTCATTTGCATAATATGATGTTTAAAAATCAAAGTTTATTTTCAATGTAATTACGCTCATCATCCCTTTGAATTAATTTACCTCCTTTTGACTAACGCTGAAGAAAACGGAAAAAATAACAACTAGGAAAAGAAGATGATGAACAAGAAGAACATAAGAACAGTAAAAAGAAAAGGAAGAACAAGAACAAGAAAAAGAAGAAGAGAAAGAAGAAGGAATAGAAGAAGAACAAGAAAAGAAGAAGAAGAAAAAAAGGAGAAGATGAAGAAGAAGAAGCAGAGAAGGAGATAATTTAGGGTTAAGATAAATTCAGAAGGTGAAGTAATACTTGGTCTCTCACCTTGCAATGAACTTGTGGGAGTCCTAGATTTCAATTCTCAAAATAGTAAAGGAAGTACACAGACTCAGATTTCAATGAAAAAGAAACGGTAATCCACCCTTTATCTTCCACCCTTTATCTCTTTGTCATAAAAGATTTTTCCTCATAATGACCCTTTTCACACCTATATTGCCTCGCAGTCTCAACCCGGATTATAAACCTGGTCTTGATGATCAATATCAATATTTGTGTTTTGTGTAAGCACAAGAAATATAAGAAAAAACATAATCGTGTTAATCCTTTTATGTTTTGAATTACGACCCATTTAAAGTTATATCTCCGCCTACAGCCGTCACTTAATCCAGGGAAAAGATCTTATCTAAATACCTGTGCACCGATCCTCCGCAATCTTCCCTCCCCATCCCCCTGCCCTAGATTCAGAGCTATACCTTTATTCTTACCTGGTTATTGCCTTAAAGAGAAAATACCATATTTGATCGGATTACCTGGATGGGGTATCTTTGTATAGCTCATTGGCTTAGAATCAATGTATTGTATTTGGTGAGACCTAAATGGGCAATGTGCGTTTCGAGATGAAAGCCATTGACTTCGTGACTTCCTAATCTGCGATCATGCACTTTGTAATCCCAGTCAGGTCGTAATAAATTGCTTTATAAATAGTCATATTCTAATCTGTGATATTTACGATCATATCTATCCATTGTATTAACCAAATGCATCGGTACTTAGTATTAAGTATTGAGTAATACTTTTATGTAATTAATCGAATGAAGGGTTTGTAAAAAAAAAATAACCCCCCCCCAAAAAAAAAAAAAAATAATAATAATAATAATAATAAATAAAAATAAGAAAAATAAATAAATAAATAAATACAAAATAAATCAATTTACCGTGTTGAATTTGCGTCTCTTAACATTTTGAAGTCACCCCGAAGTGTCAAATTCGTTTTAAGCCACTGAAAATGGCAACCTTAAGCAAAGAAAATCAACGTCACCGCCAATGATATGGAAGGAAAATAATGTATACATAATTTACATGCAACTTTATTCCAACTAAATAGAGGTATTTAAAAGAAATTAATAAATAAGTCAAGACTATAATTGAAATCATGCCATACTTAAAATGTTATTGACATGTTTGATGCAAGTAGGTAGTACATGTCAGCAAACAAGCCTTATATAAATAAAAATATGCGTTCACATCTGATTAACAGAGGCAGAGAACCGTACAATTCAAATTATATTATAACGATGTATTCAATCCTGAACTTAACTTTTTCTGTAACTTTTTTCCAGTTCAAATGTATTACGAATGTACAATATACGGGCAGGAACAGAGTACAATTTGTTTTATCCCGTGAATCTTTCCAATGTAGAACTTTCAGGATGGCGTATTCTCATGGGTTCATTGTTTTCAGAGAAATGTTCTAACTCGTGACGCGTTTCCGTGCTATCTGTGAGAGATAACTTGCTCGTACTTGTACTTCAGAAAGTGCAAGACTTCACTCTCATTTAAGTTTTAGAACATTTCGATATAATATATAACGTTTTTTTTTAAATCCTGATTCAGCTCATGCATCAAATGGTGTATTATCCAAAACGTACGCAGACTGATTTTCTTTCCTTTGAAAAGAAATGTGTGCGAATGTTTGCAAACTTAAATTTCTCTCTTTTGAAAAGAAGTATTTTCGATCATGAACTTAAGATTAATATTACGGAAAATTGTATCTATTAAATTGCGGGGGGGGGGTTCAACCTTATTTGGGGGAGGGCAATCTCCTGCAGATGACATTTCATCACTTGTATCTATTTATTAATGATCTAATCACGAGTTTATCCCTGTTCCGTTTATCTTTGTTTGTTTGTCTTTAAACGGCATTTATACGAAAACAATATTGATATATAAAACCAATATTTTCTTCCAAAGTTGGTTTAGAATCGTCAATTTATTATATTTTGTCACTTGAGTACATCGTACAATTCCTCGTATTATTATGTGTATTGAATTAGCATGTTTATTGAATTAGCATGTTTATTATAAAGTTAATTTGTTGTCATATAATACATTATGTTCTGTGATTATACAATTAAAATATCGAAGTAAAATCTATCTCTATTTGTTTTCTTTGTCTATTCACAGGGAGATGCTGGAAGTCCTGCCCCTCAAAGTAAGCTTTTTCTTTTATTATAATTGTTCAATTTTCTATAAATTGCTGATTTACTTAACATTCAACGTACTTTATTCGTAAGACATGCAGGGCCCCCATTGCGTGTAAAAGCAGCAATCCACCTATCACGAACGTTTTAAAGAGAGGGGACAGACACATACAGTCTGGGGTACTTATCAGGAATATAGAGTAGTCACAATTATTACTAGGTGGAGTCCAAATCATACAGCTGTTCATACACCCTGTGTCACAATAATTTATATATATATATATATATATATATATATGAATAAAGTGGGTCGAATCGGAGATCTGAACCGATTGCGGTTTAAACAGTTGAATCCTTTGACATCACGTAAGTTAGGCAATATTTCTGGGGGAAACGATGTCAGTTCCTTTGTGAACAGACTAATTGAGCACTGAAGCCGAGAGTCTACAAATCGCGCGTAAATTGATGGAATCATAGAATTATTCAGTCACTGAATTGGTATCATTTACAAAATATATTCAAATCATCCTGCATTCACAAGAGTCATTCACGATATTGCAATGGTTTATAATCTAATAAGTCTTGTTTCTGGAACACCATGTAAGAAGTAACGGATACTTATAACAATTGGTATGGTTTTGTTTTCATCATGATATGCATAACGTTTTGCTGAGATCATAAAACCTCTTGAAATTATACAATTAAATTCATGTTTGGTCTTTTCAAACCATAACTATCCAAATAACAAGTCATTGATGTTTGCTGGAAAGAAAGAAGGCTCTCCTTCACGATTGATATTTGATAGAACTGCAATGTAATGCTATCTAATTTTGGTTTTATACGACATGAAGGAAGACCCCAAATTTGACGTGTTATTGAGATGAAACTTGGCACAGCTCTTCCCTGATGTTTAACCTCACAGGTTTAAAGGTACAGACCAGTTTTGGAAATGCCCCCCTCTAACAAATAAAATGGAAGCTCTTATTACCAATCATGCGAAAGATTTGTTTTTGACTAATACGTGATAACACAAATTTTGCCGGTAAACCGCCTACTAATTGATATATTTGGTAAATTATCATATCGATCCGGCCTGGATAGATATCGCGAATGCACTTCAACATTGAGCATTTGGGCATATATTTCTGCTTTTTGCGAATTTAGGTTGAAGTATTGCCATCTAAACCTCTGAAGGCAATATTTAAATAATATTGAATGCATATTTTGCACCCAAAACCCTTGAACCGCAATTTTACCACTACCGGTCTCTATCTTTAAACCATTGCATTAAAGCCACGTCTTCAATTGCTTGTGAGGTGTTCCCTATAATGTTACCAATATATTAGTATTCCACTCACGACAACAACAACAACAACAACAACAACAACAACAGAAATGGTAATATTAGTGATATAAATAATGATTGTGATGATGTTAGTGATGATGATGATGATAAAGATGATGGTACTGTCGTTGATGATGATGATAATGATTATGATGATGATAATAATGATGGATAAACTATAATAACGACAACAGTGGTTGTCATAACAATTAAAATAATCAGAATTACACCATATTATCATTGTCAACGCTGATAATTTTATGGTGTCATGTCTGTCAATGTCCAAATTTACCTGATAATGACATTCTGGCGCGAAGCTGAACACATTACAAAGATTATCCTGAATTTTATCTTTGGCTGAGGTATCATTTTGGGCACCAGGTAGCTAATTAAATTATATTTACATCAACCTGGTAGAAAGAGACAATTTTAACAAAAATATTGTAATTCATATTGAGGTCAAAGATTCGAGGAGGGGGTATAGGAGGATGGGAGACTTTTAAAGGGATCACTTGTTATTGAAAGGAACTTCGCCTATTTGTCGAGGACCCTAGCCAATTTCCGGCTGGAGTGAAATGCCAAACTCACTACTAGTACTACGGTATGGTATACGCAAACGACTCGGTGCTTATACTGGCACCGAGATACCCTGCTGCTGACATAGGCGTAGCGAAAGGCGAAGGAGAGTGAGAGTAGGTGATACGAGGGGGGTGGGGTGGGGGGGGGGGGGGCACATCCAGACTGAATTTTCGAGTTAGTGTAGAAACGATGTGTCTTTTCTATGCTCTGCATTTGCTCTTTTTTTTGTCATGGCCTATTTTGTCTCCTTTTGCATGCGAGATTGATTCATAAAGTGATGTTTTTTAAAAAATGTGAAAGTGAGACGTTTAATAAGGACTCCACTCTTTCCAGTTTATATACCTCAGTCTTATATCTAATTACCCCAAACCGAAGATTTATAGGAAATGAATGAATGAATAAAACAAATAGAAAATAAAGAATAGTAAACAATAATTGAAATAGATTTTAAGGAACTTACTGATCTTTTGACCCCACTCCCCCCCCCCAAAAAAAAAAAAAATAATAATAATAATAATAATGAACTTTAAAAAATCTATTGAGTGAATTTATAATAAAATCAACTTATTGTGATTGTAGTTGTAATGACAATAGAAAAGCTTTACGAAGTTTGTTTCATTTGTTATCAGTTTATGTCTCCATGTCGCTACCCAATTTAGTTAGGCAATGGAATATCAGGCATGTGTC
>JAVYIG010011423.1:0-30000 GCA_035222895.1 Strongylocentrotus droebachiensis
GTTTATTAAACACTAACACCAGCCTTAAACACCCAACTTGAAATCACTCAATGTCTCAACTCGCAGAAGGGTATAGAACACACCCAGAGATGGCCGATGGTCTTGTCCAAAAGCTATACGATTTCTATGGCCCGCACAATCAGGAACTGAGAAAGGACTTTGGCTTAAACTTTTCCCCTGGTTTAACCCTAAAAAGGCCGGGCTATGTGAGGTCTTACTATACGGCCGGGCCGGGGGGGGCATTATGGCTCCCCCCTTAAGATCTCGGCCGCAAAGCGGCCGATCGCCGCGAAAATTTGCACGCATGTCAAATAAAGTGTATAGAATAATATGATAATTTCAATTTTTTGAAAAATTCACTCATTTGCATATTTATGGTAATTTATGCAAATAAAGTCATACAAATCACATTTTTACCCATAAATCATATATTATCCATATTTAAGCATTCCTCATTCTACCCTCAACAATTGTTATGGTAGACAAAGGAACATCACTTCACTGCTATTATTTGAAAAAGGACTTTGCTTAAACTTTTCCCCTGGTTTAACCCTAAAAAGGCCGGGCAAGTTATTGTGCAAGTATTGAAAGCAGACCCGATGGAAAACAACATTTGCTTAATCCCTAGGGGCTAGTGTATGTGAATAGGACATTATGTACGTAAAATATTAACACCAGCCATAAAGGTCGGTTCAGCAGACGACAATTTTGCAAAATCGGTAACACTAGCTACCGGAAGTTGACGATATTCAGAGGTCAAAGCCTTTCCATTTCGGTGTTTAGGCTGGTGTTAGTGTTTATTAAACACTAACACCAGCCTTAAACACCCAACTTGAAATCACTCAATGTCTCAACTCGCAGAGGGTATAGAACACACCCAGAGATGGCCGATGGTCTTGTCCAAAAGCTATACGATTTCTATGGCCCGCACAATCAGGAACTGAGAAAGGACTTTGGCTTAAACTTTTCCCCTGGTTTAACCCTAAAAAGGCCGGGCTATGTGAGGTCTTACAATACGGCCGGGCCGGGGGGGGCATTATGGCTCCCCCCTTAAGATCTCGGCCGCAAAGCGCCGATCGCCGCGAAAATTTGCACGCATGTCAAATAAAGTGTATAGAATAATATGATAATTTCAATTTTTTGAAAAATTCACTCATTTGCATATTTATGGTAATTTATGCAAATAAAGTCATACAAATCACATTTTTACCCATAAATCATATATTATCCATATTTAAGCATTCCTCATTCTACCCTCAACAATTGTTATGGTAGACAAAGGAACATCACTTCACTGCTATTATTTGAAAAATCTGTAGAACAGGTGTCACATGCATATTCACCTGTTCTACACATTATTACATAATAGCAGTGAAGGGATGTTCCTTTTTCTACCAGAGAAATTGTTGAGGGTAGAATGAGGAACTGTATACTTTGTCCACTTTCTTTTTCCGTTATGTTCATAGAGTGTCAGTACTTACAAAACACTTCTTCATTCTTCACCCCATTACTTGTCTCAGATTTTGAAACCGTACATGGCGGACAAAGAAAGCGGACAAAATATACAGTTCCTCAGGTAGATAAAGGAACATCCCTTCACTGCTATTATGTAAAAAGGTGAACATGCATGTGACACCTGTTCTACACATTTTTTTTTACATAATAGCAGTGAAGGGATGTTCCTTTGTCTACCTGAGGAACTGTATATTTTGTCCGCTTTCTTTGTCAATCATGTTCATAGTACACCCCACAACGGAATTTATGTTCAGGTTCACTTATGTACACCCAAAACCAATAACAAATGGGGGGACAGGGCTTTTGCTAACGTTGCACCCCCGGCCCCCCCCCCCCCCCCCCCCCCCACTCCGAGAACGGACGGACCCCATGCGTGTTGCCAAATGTCCTTTTCGTAACAAAAGAAAAAGGTCGACCCGTATTGACTTTACACACCGGACTTTTGCTGAAAGGGGGGGGGGGGGGTGCTGAAAAAGGCTCGTATACAAAAGAAAAAGGTCGAGCCGTATTGACTTTACACACCGGACTTTTGCTGAAAAGGGGGGGTCGGTTGGAACACGCATATGCGTACCCTAAATAACACTGAGTGGACCCAAATTATGGAACACTTTACCATTAGAAATAAGACAATCATCATCAATTGAAATATTTAAGAAGAAACTTAAGCACCATTTGTTTATGTCGTAGTTTTTAATATTGTATATTTATTTTGATGTTGTACAAGAGCGCCTTGAGCAGTCTTTTAGAATGGATATGTGAGCTTTATAAGTTGACATTATTATTATTATTATTCTAAACAACTCAATATATTTCTATCAGTTATTATATGATGTGAAATATGCAATACTTTCCTGTGTACTTTTGGAATAAGTGAGATATGGAAAAACTACCATTGATTGCAAACGAAAGGAAGATGATTTAATTACACTTAAAACAGGAGATGATATAACTTTTCTATAACTACAAAAGAAAATCAATATTGAGTACATGAGTTTCTGAAGAACCGTCAACTATATCATTTTGGTCTAATGTTTTGTCATTAATTACCAGACTCCTTCAGTTGGAAATTTTTATTTTTTTCAGTTCAAAATGTGTACAATTAGGGATGACAGGATATGTTCAATCTTGTTTTCAACAGAGCACAGTATACAGTCTATCGAAATTATATACAAATGTACATTCAAAGGTAAACAAATACAACCCAAATCCTTAATGGGTTGATTTTAAGTTTATGGTGAAATCATATTTGTAAAGTGTAAGTAACTATACATTTGGAACAGAAGGTGAAATTCTAAAAATTCTATCAATGGTTGATGTAAAACTTTGATTTTTTAAAAATAAATTGTTAAACAAATGTTATTTTTATTGTGCTATACAGTGCGTCCCAGAAAAAACGAAACCGAGAATTATCGATGTTTAATCATAACTTAGTCACATTTAAAATTAATAAAAGACACATATTTGGAAAGCTTAGATCCTCCTCTTTCATTTGATGAAACTCATATGATGCATATTTAACGCATGAGTGATTAAAAGCAATTTGAAGAGAGGAAACCAAAAAGTCTTTTGGCGGGCGGTATCTGAATTTCAAAGAGAAAGTCACATTTCTAGAAAGATGATTTTCTGCCCTTTCATATGACACCTCAATCAGGAAAATTGAGCAAGAGTGATCTTTGGACTCTCTTCAGGAGCAATGGTTTTACCTTCAGGCGCGTACGTAGGGGAGGGGGTCGATCCCCTCCTCATCAATGTCATCAAGTCTTCATGACGTCATCCAGGCGCCATTTTGTGTTTTTTCGGTACTTTTTACTCAGGATCATATCTTCATAACGGAAAGGCATTTCTTATTCATATTTATCATGATTAAGGTCAATATCCGTCCGATCAATCTCCGGTCAAAAAACGCGCGCGCATGCATACGTCCGCACGTTAGCGCGCGCGCAAAATTTCAAAATACCCCAAATCATCTCAAATTCATTTTGGATACGTTTCAGGCCATTTTAAGCATTTCATAAAAATCGCGCAAAACACGCATTTTTGCACGTTTTCGTTCGTAGCGGCCAAACGAAAAATAATTCCTCCTAAATTTTTTCTAACACAGTATTCCTCATGTTTTCCCGAACAATTTGATACCATGTTTATATTGTTAAGACCATAAATAACGGAATGAGCGTCCGTTTAAAATACATGTCCGTACGCGCGAGATCTTGTAATACATAGCATATATGGGCAAAAACATGCCTGTACGAAATACATTATAGCTCTTTAGGAAGTCCACAGACTCCCCACTTTGAAGTCCAGGGATTTTAAGCAGTACATTACCGTCAGATTAGCATCCAGTGGGGTCCAGGGGGCAGAACCCCCGGAAGCTCAGGGGTTTAGGCGTTTAATTACGGTCAGATGAGCAATTTTTGATACCTTATTTTGTTGTGACACTGGTAGTTAACTATTCTTTCTTTCTTGCTCTTTTTCTTTCTATTTCTCTTTAAAATGCTTTTCCAAAAGAAATTGGGGGGGGGGGGGGGAGCTGGAGGCTCCCAAACCCCGCCGTTCCGCGGGCCCTGACATGTACATATAGGCATCTCAAGAAGCATATTTCTTGCCTGGCTGTTAATTTAAAAACGCATAAAAAAAAAAAATTACTAAAGAATGAGGAAAAATCTGGGAAAATTATGTCATTTCAGCATTATGTGTAAACCACCGTTATGGAATAAGAAATAAACCACATTTAAATTTCATTTCCCCCAAGCCCCCCCCCCCTATCTACACTTTGTTCCTCAAAAATCGCAACTGATCTCCCCTGCCTTTCTTCTTTCTCTTTTTTTCTTTCCCTTTCTCTCCTCTTTCCCTTTCCCTTAATCCCCTTCCCTTCCTTCTCTCTCTTTTAGGTTTGATGGGGGGGGGGGGGGGGGGGGGGGGGGAGGCAAGGTCATTTCGGCCCCCACCCTTCTCCACACGTTGTTGGCGGGATTAACAGCAAATGATCTATTTCCCCTTTTTTCACCTTTTTTCGGTCCCTTTTAGCTCTCCTTTTTTCCTTTTCCTTCTTTTTCTCTTTTTTTAGCGGGGCGGGGGGCAGGCAAGGGCATTTTGCCCCACCCCCATCCCGATCCACAACTTGGGCGGAAAAATTGCAACTGATACCCCCTTCTTTCTATTTCCTTCCTTCTCTCTTATTTTTTTGATTGGGGGAGGGGGGAGGCGAGGCTCTTTCGCCCCCCCCGATCACTTCTTCCCCCTTTTATTTTCTTCTTCCTCTTCTCTCTTTCCCTTTCTCTCCTCTTTTCCTTCTTTTCCTTCTCTCTCTCTCTCTCTCTCTCTCTCTTTTTTCCCTTCTTTTTTTTTCCTTCTTTTTTTTCCCTCCCTTTTTTTTCCTCCTTTTCTTTTTCCTTTTTTCCCCCTTTTTTTTCCTCCTTCCCCCCCCCTGGATCCGCGCCTGATAGTAGACGAAATGGGAATTAGGCTGACTGGAAATAAGACTAAATAAGAAACATACCAAAGGGCTTGTATACTAAGTGTTATTGGAGATAAGACCAACATTACTAATAGCCCAAACGGTCATAAGACCAAATGATAAGTAGACACGAAATGGTTATCAAACCCTGTGCATAGTAGACATGCTGGGTGTAGACCATATTGGAATAGACCAATTGGGTAGAGTGGATGAACTGTTGTAGACCAAACGGCAATCAACCATCGAGAGGGCATTCCTCCCCAATGGCAATGGCGGATTTAAGGGATCAGCGGAATGCCACCATTGTAATATTTAGTTTAATTCTTAAGCCGTTCCCTGGTTCAAATAGTGCAAGTTAGTTGCCTTTTTACCCCTCCAATTATTGTACGTTATTTCATACATGTTTTTGTAATTGTTTGTTTTTATGTTGTGTTTATCGCTGTCTTTTGTGATATATTTAACTAATATTATACTCAGTAATATAAATTATAATATTCAGGGAACTTTTTAAAAAAAAGCCACCTTGGGCCTCCTATTCATTAAAAGTTATCTTATAAACTGAACATTCCCTGCCTTAGTATGTAAATATAGTTATGTTTATTTGATTTTGTTGTGTTTTTTAATGAAAATTATATGAATAAACGAACGAACGAACAAAATCCACTTCAATCCATACAAGAGTTGTCAAAGCCCTGGATTGAAGTTGAAATTCGGTTCGGATATTGACCGCGGTTCACTTATCGTCGGATCATGTGATGTATATGCAAATCTTTGTTTCATCAAACATAAATATTTTCGATTGGCTTTCCGAGTAGTTTTAGGGTTAGTGTAAGGTGAAGTGTTTGGTCGAGTGACAGGCTCAAAGTCGTGGATTTTCATGGGGAATTCGACACTATGAAAACAACTGAATTATTTATACTCCTTGTAAATTTGATGTTTTTGTGTGTTTCATAACCACAGAATACAGATTGACTGGCCTGATTATTAAGGGCCTTTGTTGAATATAGTTCGATGTAAGCTTTAATATTTATATGTCACATTCTCAAGAAACATAAATCGGGAAAAATAAGTTTTGCATATACTTAAAGCCCCACTGTCCTACTTGTAGCTACTTGCTCCCTCTATATAGAAAACTTCCACAATCGGTGCCTGTTGGTCCCCCATGATCCTCTTTTTCTTATGTTAGTTGAGAGCGGAATTGATGAGATAGCCACCTGTCAGTGACCTGGCTGGGTGGTATAATTCCTTCTGGCCCAGTAGTATTGACGGTCTTTAAAGTGTTACAAGTGTGAAGTGTTTGGGAATTTGGCACTATTTGGGTGTTTACCCAATAACAGGTGTTGTTAATCGCCAAAAGTGAACTTCATTTTTACAACCGACAGGTTTTGTGTAATGCACTGTGCCCTAGCCAACAGCCATTAGGAATTTGCATCATACTGTCAAATTATCCTTGCCTTCGAGATATGAAGGCAATCTTGAATAATTTACTAGTGGTAATAGTCTGCCCGAGAGCATGGACGCTGACAGACACGTGCACACATAAATGTGTAATTCAGCCTGGTATCAAAATATCTCTTCTTTCTCTCCGCTCTGTGTTTATTTTATTGTATCTTCTTCCTGTTTATTTCTTCTTCTTTTTTTTTTTTTTAAGAGTTGTTTTTAAATGTTTTGCTTGAATTTTGATCGATAGGATTCATATATCTGTATCATATACATGTTACTCATTTCGTTAATTACTATGTTCAAATCCGCTTATATAAAACCTTATTTGCAATGTTTTCAAAGTCGTATTTTGTAATTGTCTATATTTATTTATATTTTAATGTGTTAAAATGTGTACTCTTGTGTGTAATGAAAGGCCCCAACGAAAACCAGTACTTATTTGCTGATAGGGCTACCCTTAAAAAAAAAGGAGTCTAATATATAAACAAAAATAGATAAATAAATATGTAAGATGCACTGGAGAAGGACTACTATGTAGCTTTAAGAAAGAAAAAAAACGTATACATTCAGTATTTGAAGAAGAAAACAAAATTCTTTAGATATAATGACATTTTTAATGCATTATGTTCTGAATCATTTTTCTCGGAATTGTGAATCCCTGGGGTGTTTCGGTAAATTTTGAAAATTGGTTGGATAGTGATTCCTTACAATTTTGATATATTTGGATGCCCCTGCGGATGTATTATAAGCACTAAAAAAATTAGCCCGTAAAACACTTCTGCTTTCGAGATATAATGAATATCAAAATTTACCGGTGCTCCCGGTAAATTTGGATAAATTTCAAATAGCGCCTACGGCCATACAATGATAGCTGCGAACATGAAAATCTCAGAATATGCAGTTGTGATATATAATTTCCAAACGGGAATAGCAAATTGCTCGATTTTAGTCAAGAAACATTGTTTTATAGCTAAATCAATATCTTGACCTTGAGAGGGAGCTATGCAACATAAAGAGCTTATTATTTAAATTTTCATCAGTTTAGACTCGATTTCAACCGCGACAACGATCACTGAATATTGTAGGATCACAAATGCTTCCAATATGTTACTTTGAACCAAATTCATGACCCCATACCAAAACTTTGTATTACCTTTAAAACAAAACAAAATTATGCTGTAAACATGTATATTCGTTTCATGTACCATAGTATATGACACCAAATGTACATCTCTTTACACGTAACACACGAATTCGAGTCTTATTAAGGCTCGTTCACATATGGCTCGGTAAACCGCCGAAAAAAGGGGGGAGAAGGCTTAGCAGCCGCGGTCGTTATTTTTACTTTTCACGTGTAAATAAATGGCGACTGCACGCAATAAAGTACTTGCGAGTATTCACTGAGCTCTGTATTATAATATACTAAAATGGGGTTGGGAATACACTTTACGTCATCACAAACAACCGCTGCAGTTTAGCTGGGTTAGCCTTTAGCCTTATGCTGTCATTATGGTTATCTTATTATATTACTAGAAGAAACATAGAGCATATAATTAGAAATTGTTCAAGTACAGGATTATACTGTCTTTAATACGAATTGTTAAGAAAATTCATCTTTTTAAAATTATGTTTACAGTAAACGCTAACACACGCGAATCTATATCATGTTCTGTAAATTTCAAGGTAGCATGTATTGGTATTAAGCAATGCATTTGTACATATATGATAAACATAAGCAATCTTAGAAGCGTAAACAGTTATAATAAAAGGAAGAAGGCGTAAATCTTAAAAGCATAACTAGGCTTGTGTTAGATTCTTCTTACTGAACAGTACAGTATAAGGAAAAGTAAGTCAATGCCATTCAATAAACACTGAAGTACAGTGCGTCCCAGAAAAAACGAAACCGAGAAGTATCGATGTTTTATCATAACTTAATCACAACCATAATTAATGAATGATACATATTTGGAAAGCTTAGAGTCTCCGCTTTCAGTTGATTCTACTCAGATGATGGATATTTCACGCATGAGTGATTAAAAGCAATTTGAAGGAAGGAAACCAAAAAGACATTTGGCGGGCGGTATCTGAATTTCGAAAAACAATCACATTTCTAGAAAGTTGAGTTTCTGCCCTTTCATATGACACCTCAATCAGGAAAAATGAGCCAGGAATAACAAAGTTCTGTTTGTTTAAAGTAGCCCTTACATTTTCATAATTTTAACAAACGAATTCGTTTTCACTGGGTGCCTGCTGTAGCAAAAAGCAAATTTGACAAAAGACTTAACTCCGTTTCGTTGACAATCAGCCATGCATGAAGACTCTCGTCTACGGTTGATTGTCAACGAAACGGAGTTAAGTCTTTTGTTAATTTCGTTTATTGATACGGCAGGCAGCCAGTGAAAACGAATTCGTTTAATAAAATTATGGCCAGTCCCGCTCTCACGGAGGGAATTTGCACAGAGCGGTAGATATTACGTCATAGTAGCTCTCTCTGATTGGATGACTTTCACCGACTTCTCTTGGGTAGGAATATTCGCCAAACGATGTAAAACATAACAAATTCAGATCACTTGTCAAGAGGCCCTCGCTCGCGCTCGGTTTCTCTGACTCGTTTCGCTCACCAGAATTTACGGGCTCCAACAAAGCGAGGGCCATCGACAAGAGGCTACTTGTGAAACAGCAATACGTCCTGATTTCTTGGTATGTCATCATGGTATGTACGAATTCATATTTATATATTGACTATTGAACTCTTGACTATTCGGACATTGACAACTTAACTATCAATTATTTAACATATTGATGATTTAACATATTAATTTTGCGCTCAGTTATATTATGTTACACTAAAACAATTTTTTTTTAATCATGAAAAGAAAAATGATAATGATCCTATTTGTTTGCATTACAATCAATATAATTTGAATAATTGGAGTTTTACCAAGAGAGATGTATTACAATTATACATTTCTTCCAGGAATCATGTTAATGTCCTCTTTAACCACTACACATTAAATAGAATAGACAGAGATATATATATTAAATTATATATTTCTGTGGACTACTATACTCTTGTTATGCTAGACAGTGCATTATGTCACTTCACATTACTATAACATGTCCATACAAATATAGAGAGGAAGATATTTTAAGATTAAATCGTTTTTCCCCAGGAACCATGTAAATATACTTCTCATGTCTACACAAATAAAGAGAGGGAGATAATTGAAAATTCAATCGTTTTTCCCCCAGGAACCATGTAAATATCCTTCTCATGTCTACACAAATATAGAGAGGAAGATGTTTTACGATTATATCGTTTTTTTTCCAGGGACCATGTAAATATCCTTCTCTTTAACCACTTCTTTGTAAATACCATTGACAGAGTATTACCCAAAGAGATACATTGAAATTGTATATTTCTATGGTACTCCTAATACTATACTATATCTTTGCGAGATAGTGTATCATATCACTACTCTGAGTACTCTCTATCACGTGTGTTAAAGGTAGAGAGGGAGATCATTTCATTTTTTTTACCACAGTGGAATAACTGATAAGCATTTGTTTTTTATACTTGTTTCGCATACACAGTGTACCCAAAAAAATATATCTGTAAGACTTGCATAATATAATTACATTATCAGTGAAGACCTAGACCGTAATATATGAATTCGACACAACTTAAAGGCTTCTCAAAAAATGTTTGGAGCCCCAATTTTGCCAAAAATTGGATGGCAAAACTTCACTTCAATAATTGTTTCATAATGTGAAAGAGGATGTCATTAAAGACTCACTTTTGCAAAGATTTTCCCCGAAAAAGTGTTTGAAGACAATTATTGATACAAGAATACATAATTTAGGTTGTCTGTTGTACACAGACAACCTACATTTTGTATTCTTTTATCAATATTCGACTTCAGACATATTTGTTTTGAAAATTATTGCAGGAATGTATCTTGAATGATATCCACTTTTACATTATGATACAGTTTAAGTGCCATCAAATTGTTGGTGCTCCCAACACTTCAAAGGTAAAGACCGGTAATAGGAAATTTGCGGTTCAAGGGTTTGTGGTGCAAAATATCTTTTCAATATTGTTTTAATATTGCCTTCAGAGGTTTAAATGGCAATAATTCAATCTTAACTCGCGAAAAAGCAGAAATAAATGCCCAAATGTTCAATGTTGAAGTGCATTCGCGATATCTACCAAGGCCGGATCGATATGATAATTAACTAATGAGAAAGGGGGATGGAAAATGAGAGGGAAAGGAAAAGAAAGGAAAGAAAGTAAGAGAAGTAAGAAAGAGAAAAAAGAGGAAGAAAGGAAAAGAAAATAAGGAAAAAAGGAAGGAAAAAAGGAAACAAAAGAAACGGGGGGGGGGATGAAAGAGAGGAGAGAGAGACAGGAATAAGAGCCGGGTGCAGTAGGAGAGAGAAGGAATTGTTGGGTTAAGTCTTGCTCGATCCTCGTGTGCTCTATCAATGCAGAAGTTTGAAGCTGGTGAGATGTATAATGTCGGTCGGCCAGCAAAAAAAAATCTCCCCTACGAACTGTGACTTTTTATCGGACAAAGAAACATTTTTGAAAATTCAGACAATGATTTTGAGTCCGACGCATCGTCTTCTTTCTCAAATACTTTAATTAAACGTCAAAGCCATCAATATTTGAAGATCGACCATCATCGAGATCGAATTAAGAACAACTTTCAAATTTGGCGAAAAATTTATCACATGACATTACACACTAAGAAAAAATGGTGCAACTATGCACCTTTAGGGGTTAAATCCTGCACCCTTTTTAAAGGTGCAATCCTGCACCCTTCAAAAGGGTGCCGGATTGAACCTTTTGGGGGAAATGTTAGTACCCTTTATGGTTAAATCCTGCACCTTTAGGGGTGCAAACCGATGCAACAATAGCAGCACCTTTAGGGGTTAAATCCTGCACCCTTTAGGAGGGTGCCAGAATGCACCTTTTAGGAGACATGTTAGTACCCTTAATGGTTCAATCCTGCTCCTTTAGGGGTGCAAACCGATGCAATAGCAGCACCTTAAGGGGTTCAATCCTGCACCCTTTAAAAGGTGCAATCCTGCACCCATCATCGAGGAATACTCGTGACATTTGCTCGTACACATATACATATTAAACATGCATGATGTTTCTTGGTTAGTAATCATATAATCAATATATATATTGCTAAAACGTGAATGTAATTGTAACATGATCAGACAAAATAATCTATTGGTTAATGATTGCCGAAGGAAAATACAAATCACAAAATTGATGTGCATTGTCATAATTTGCTTAACAAATCATATGATAAATGTATTTTTATGTGAACACGTGGAAAGTAATCATGAATATGCATGCAATATGCAAACTTTTATTTTGCACCTTTTTGGGTTGTTAGGGTTCATTTTTGTTGGAAGGGTGCAAAATCTTATATTGCACCCTTTTTTGAACCCCTTTTCCTTCAATAGGGTTCATTTTTATGTAAAGGGTGCAAACTCTTATTTTGCACCCTTTTTTGCACCCTTTTTTCTTAGAGTGTACACTAAGAACTGCTCCTAGGCTACGACCTGTATGCAACTTAGTTAAATGGGTACTAAGTACGGTACGCGTCTTAGGGCGCGTTCATGCTTGATTTTCAAGGTAGAATGAGCGATCTGAAACGCTCATCGTAAACGCTCATCGTGATCGCAGTTCCACGGTGTACTGTTCATGCTTACTTCTCTGGCTCATCCAGGCGATTCTCCTTGTGTGGCCTTGTGTGACCTTCACTGTGCATGCTACGTAGACCCACTAGAGGTCAGTGCGTTGACCCCATTTAAACGCGTTTACAAATTGTAAACGCATCTTTTTGTGAGTTTACGATCGGCGTTCGTGATCGCCGTTTTTCGGTGATTCTACAAAAGTAAGCTAAGACGCAACCGTGTTTTAAACTAAACGCCTAACAGATGCCTGATTCTGGCCAGAAAAAGTGAAGCATGAACACGCCCTTTGTGGGCTTTGTGAAACTCCCGCTAAGATGCATCTTACACTAAGTCCTATAACGGGACTTAAGACGCGTCTTAGCGCTTAGTGAGACAGGCCCCTGGTATGAATAAACGTATGAATAAAGACTGGTCTAATTAGGTTTCTGACTAAACACTGTTTTGTATACAGACAAAGGTTTACAGTTTTTATAAACCAGCTCGCTGATTTCACATTCTTATTTATATTGTCCAGAAACCTCGTGAGTCTTTTCATTGTTTAATATATCCGAAGTTGGCCACCCAATATTCAATTGCGCATCGTCTTTTTTTATCTTCATATATCAAATTGAAATCCAACTACATTGTACCACATCCATCAGTGAATCTTGATGTACACCCCCTCTTTTTCTCTTTTTTTCTCTTTCTCTCTCTCTCTCTCTCTCTCTTTCCCCTTTTACCAATATTTGTTCCTTCATATTCGTATGAGTATGTATCCATTGAGGGTAGTCATGCTATCAGGCTTTGCCTAGTTTGTCAACCCTCCTGTTTTGATGGTTTCGATTAGTTACAGCCAGGCTTACTTTATTCAAAATTATATTCGTTGGAAATGTGTAAAATTTGCAAAGTTTTGTTTTATTATATATTTGTAAAAAATGCAAAAGAAAAAGAAAATCAAACAGAGATAAATAAATCAAATCAGATCGAATCAAATCAAACTAAACGAGATCAGTAACACTGGCTTGAAATTGTGTATACATAACATAAAAGTCTAGAGCATTTTGCCAGTTCTATACAGATGTTATTTCGTGCTCGTTTCACGTTTCAAATGTATTATATTGCTATGTCAGACTGATTAATTTACACATATATGTATTCTTCTTACCATGTATGATACATGTGTCATGTTTGTGACTAGTGTCATGGATTTAACTACATGACGACATTAACACCAGGTAACTGGTACCTGAATTTCATGAAACATTTTCAAACTGATGTAATGGTATTTTTGTTATACTACTACGTCTGTGTGAGTTAATCATGCAATGATCTTGAACAACGTACAAGGTCTGTTACGGTTGTCATGGTTATAAATGGGACGCAATTTGTGAGTGAGTTTGTATTCATATTTATTTTAATTCACCCCCACACGTGCATCAGAAGCAAATTTTGTAAAGCTGTTACATGTCATATTTATAACATGAGGCCACACGCTCTTCAGGAACCCTTTTTTCTCTGACGTTCGTCCACACTTGCATTAAAACAATGGAAACGCTCACACATCACTTTCCACTTCTCCCCAGAACTTAACCTTCTCTTTAACTACATGACAGCAGATAGCATCAAGAACCCGATGAACTTAAATTCCTAAATTATACAAATACAAATCAAGTACATGTCTAGTTAGAATTCTATTTAATAATATGAAGTACAAGGCGGAGAGGTATGCATATCCCAGGTGTTCAGGCAGTTGAATCACACAAAGAATTTCAAATAATTTAACATTCAAATCAGGTACCGACCCTTATAAAATTATGTACATGTACCTGTCTAGAAAAAGTATGAAAGAAACAATATGTCATTTGTCAGCTTCTGTCACACATGTAGGGAAAGTAAACTGACTGTGATTGAAGTTTGAAGTTGTGAGTTTTGTTTATTCCACATTTTACACAGAAAAACAGTTCATATTCTTTTTTTTCTTTTTTTATACAGGCGTATATTATTATAAGAGTAGATTTCACACAAGAAAAAAAAAATTGAAAAAATTAAGGATTTCAAATGAAATATAATGTACGGAAAATAAGTACGATTAGACCATCCACCACAATAGAGAGGGACCTATTCGACTTGTCTTCATATCATTAAACAAAATTATAATAATACTTCATTTTTATGTGAAACATTTAGGAATTCTATTACATAAAACTCGTACAAGTCTTTAGAGGTTAGCATCTTCAAAGCATCCAATCACAGAAGATCACAAAGATGAAAAATCTGTTTATTTCATTTATTTAATAATTTCTATGATTTATCGAGGCACATATTACTTATTAAAACAAAATTGTTTACAATTATATAGGTAGTCTCTCCTAGAAAGTTATGAAATAATGTCCACTATAGATCTTCATTATTTTACACTTGTAGACACGATAAAGCTGTCTCAAGTCTAAAGACGACGAAAAAAAATCACTACGGGAGGTAAATTAAGAATATTTGGCTATTTTACTCATCATGATGTCCTTATGATGACCCTTTTTTGTTGGATATATTCAGGTGTCATTATGGCAATCAAAAGTAATCATTAGTCAAGTTCATTTGAGAACAAACCATTATAACGTGTAACTTGAAATTGATCTCACTGTCAACATTAATCGAAATGATTAATAATTGTTCATATCATTAAAAATGGTTCATCAAACGAATTCCTGTGAGATTATCGAATACTAATTTAATTAATTTCCCGCATTAGAGTAGCAAGTTGCCTTTAATCAAGCAAAGTTCACTGACTGCTGATTCAAGGTATAGGTAAACATTGTAAATGCCGATGAAGTTGATGCACACAGAAAATATGGGGAGGTAAAATTAAAATGATCCATGCACAATTCGGATTAACCATTGTTGCATCTGAAGGGTTGCTTCAGAAAGAAAAACAATCTATGAAGAATTTCGATAAATTGAGATAGCAAGAGAGAGAGAGAGAGAGAGAGAGAGAGAGAGAGAGCCCAGGACTCCTATACTGTTCATGGGTTCGTACCATACAAACTTAAGGCTGTTCAAGATACGGTGAGAAAAGAAATGGCGCTAACAATATTCAAAGAAATAAATTCCCACCAGGAACCATTATGCTTATCATGATGTTCTTATGTTTACGGCAAATAAATGCAGGTATACGCCTGTCATGTCGTCATATGCATGAGAACAATATATGTTGCGATGTGTAATTTCTTGACGCCCTTGTAGTAAAATATAAACTAAATAAAGCCATTAAAATCAAACTGTTTCCAACATGTATTTCTTAAATTTGTTTTAAATGCTTATAATTGATTTAAAATGTTTTGTTGGAAACATGAATAAATTTGAAATCTTGAAATCTTGTTAAGTGGCAATGACACTCATCTTATCACAATTTATGAATGACACATTTTCTTTATATAATCAAATGTCATTTCGACAAACTATCAGAAGTTATCATTACATACGTTCATCTGAGAACCAAACCATGATAACAAGTACCTTGAAATTCATCTCATTGCCAGGATTTATTCAAAATGATGCATACATTTTCATGTCAAACTGAAAATGGTTCATCGAACAGTATAGTATGTTTATTTATGACAGGTCCCTGAGCGTTAGACAAAAATGGCATGTACTTGCTGTATTTTTAAATTGTTCTTCCTAAAGACGGGAAGTCGATAAAACGTCATATTCCTTGTCGACTGCTTTCAAACAACAGAGCCTGCGCATAAGGTTCATCATGAAATCAGTCAAGCAACGGACTGGAGCAGGGAAAATTCAGTGTTTGCGGCTGGTGTGAGCACCACGCCAACATTAAGAACAAAACACATTTTTGGAACCAACAACTTTGATAATTTGACCAGTAAGACATCACAATTCTTTATTGGCCTAATAGTCGTAAAACCGGTCAATTTGTATTTTCATTCTGATATGCTAATATACTAATACTACTAATACTTCTACTAGTTCAAATACTACTACTTCCATAACTACTTCTATTACTTCTTCCATGTATTTATAATATTAAAACAACAAATACTACTGCTTCTACTACTACTGTACTACTTCTAATTTTGATAATGCTACTTGTATTAAATAGTACTTTTACTACTACATTTACTACTACTTCTACAACTTCTACTATTACTAATAATCTACTACTATTACTACTACTTCTTCTTCTACTACTATTACTACTACCACTAATACTACTTTAACTACTCTTACCTCTACTACTACTACTATTACTACCACTATAATTGCTGCCTCTACATCTACTACTACTACTACTACTACTATACTAATTATTATAATACTACTGCTGCTTCTACTACTACTGTTACTACTACTAACACTATTACAACTAATACTTTTACTTCTACTTTGACTACTATTACCTCTTCTACTACTACACCTACTTCTACTACTACTACTACTATTACTACTTCTACTTCTATATCTACTACTACTACTACTACTAATACTACTACCACTGCCACTACTATTTAAAATACTTCTGCTGCTTCTACTTACAACTTGTTTAAACTCCTATTTCTACGTTAACAACCTCCAGTGCTACTACTTATACTTCTACAAATTTAGTATTTTGTAATTGTAAATAAAATTACTGCTCTTCATGCCCTTTTCATTACCAGTTCCTCTCACATTAATCGGTGAATTAGAAAACGATAATTATAATTTGTTTGTCCCCAAGGCGCGCTAAGAAATCAAAAAGTCAATTTATCTTCGGTAAGTTCCTTTTTCCGATTCACATCCGGAATTAGTAGGGGGGGGGGGTGGGGAAGGGCAAAACACTACGATTGCCCAAAATAATTTATGGGACACATCGCTAATGCTGCCCCCCCCCCCCCCACCACCCCAACTCCATGATCGACCCCTATGAATGTGTTCCTTTAAAGAATAAGAAGAAAACAACTAAAATGCTAGATGTGTGAGTACTCTCATATACCATTTTCGTTAAGTATTAGTTCTTTTATATGCCAGATTAAGTTTTTGTAAATTCCTATAACAGCGAAAGTTTCTACATACTCCTATAACAGCTTGATGGACCCTCCCCCCTCCCCCCTCATTCCCGGCTGCTATCGACTCAATCATTCATGCTTATGGTAGTTGGCCTCTGCATTTATCTTGATTCTTTTACTTACCTCCATAATTTCAAGTTTAAAATTATATATAGGCCTATATATGCATTTTCATGTGTGTGTATTTCAGTTGTAATTCTTTATGTAAATCAATTATATTTTATATTATTATTGTTATTTGAATGTTTTAAATTGGATTAATCGATAAATGCAGAAACATCTTCCAAAAAAAAACATACACAGAATATATCGCATGTCCTTAATCAAGCGTTTCCCAATCACTTGCATATAGTATAAATATTATATTGAAAATGAAATAAAACATAAGCTTGGTATTACCTATCGTTTATCAAAATATTCATTCTCTTCAAACAGTATTTAAAGCTGACAATCGTGACATTCTTCGTAATCAGCCAACAGTTCAGTGGTAAGTTATCAACTTTAGATATTTGGAATTCACTCGATATCAATGTAATTCATTGCTGTTATTGATTGATTGACTGATTGATTGATTGATTTATAAATAATTCACGTTTGCGAGAGCATTAGTGAATGTGCCTTGCACGCAGGATAAGTCATTATGTTAAGTCACAATAGCGCTCTACGGAGCTTGCCATAGCAAGGCGCGATGGGAGAAGATGAAAAAAAAACATAAAAAACGTGACTTGCATGCAGGTTTGCCATTGGCTACATTCTTGAACCCGTCTTTAATAGATTTTACTTGTCAACTATAATAGTAAATGTTCATAATCGTATATCTATATACAGAAAGAGCGCACTTGCCTTTATTGTGAGGTTACTCAATTCAAAAATAGAATATTCTAATTACAAATTGATTGCTCAACAGATCTCTCGTTCTTAACTGCTGAGGATATATCACGCACATTAAATTGCTATATTATAGATGTGCTAAAATGAGAAATTTAATTGTATACTGAAGGTACATGTTTTTCTTTAGGTAGATTATATTAATTTCGATATTGCATTACCAATCATCTCTATTTGCCAATAAGTGAAACTATAATTTCACTCTCCATTCAACTTAGGTGAATTATATGCTGTTTTATCTCCATATATATGTAACAATATATTCTTCCTATGAATTTAAAACCTTTTTCACATCCATTACCCACTTCCGTTATCCCACCATCAATATTCTTTGACCAAAGGTGAACCTACTGTTTTGTAATGAATGTACTATTGTTAATCATTTTTTTAATACAGTCTTTTGTGCAGCATCCTTGCGTTATTAATTATCTAAAGTGCTATCAATTCAGCCGCTAGGCTGCCAGGTACAATATTTTTTTTAATACCACAATAAATAAAGTGGTTAATTCAATAAATTTAAAAATGCACATTTTGATAGTTCAGTGTGTATTACCAATAAATGTATTTACAATTTAATCTTGCAAGTTGTATCTGATACAACTACAACTACTACTACTTCTACTACTACTACTACTACTACTACTACTACTACTACTACTACTACTACTTCTACTACTACCACCACTACTACTACTACTACTACTAATACTAATACTACCACTACTACTACTACTACTACTACTACTACTACTACTACTACTACTACTACTACTACTATTACTTCTACTACTACCACCACTACTACTACTACTACTACTAATACTACTACTACTACTACTTCTACTACTACCACCACTACTACTACTACTACTACTAATACTAATACTACCACTACTACTACTACTACTACTACTACTACTACTACTACTACTACTACTACTACTACTACTACTTCTACTACTACCACCACTACTACTACTACTACTACTAATACTAATACTACCACTACTACTACTACTACTACTACTACTACTACTACTACTACTACTACTACTATTACTTCTACTACTACCACCACTACTACTACTACTACTACTAATACTACTACTACTACTATTACTTCTACTACTACCACCACTACTACTACTACTACTACTAATACTACTACTACTACTATTACTTCTACTACTACCACCACTACTACTACTACTACTACTAATACTACTACTACTACTACTACTACTACTACTTCTACCACTTGTACTACTTTTACTGCTTCTACTACTACAACTAATACTACTACTTATACTTGTACTGCTTCTACTACTCCTACTATTACTTCTACTACTACTACTACTACCTATACTTCTAATACTATCACTACTACTTCTACTGCTACTTCTACGTCATCATCATCCTCCTTCTTCTTCTTGTTCTTATTCAATTTATTTTGCTTTGTCTATTTTTTCCCCTTCTTTATGTGACGCTGAACAAACAGGCGTATTTGGTACTGGAACATGCCCTGCAATACCGCGAGATGTCTGCCCTCATGGAATCTCTGAGTATACTGGGGAATCAGTCCAGTTTGTTCCCAAGTTGTTAACACGTGATCTCCCTGAATATGACGTCAGAACGCCAGAAGAAGCGAGGGACAAAATAAACTTGTACTGTGCGCATCCAGGTACGAGACATTAATTATTGCCTCTCTTCAACTCTTACATTCTGCAGATAATTGCAAAGAATTATGTTGCGAATCCTTCATGACCTCAGTGAAAAAAATGATCCCGGATACAATTTATATATTTTTGTTGATGTCGTTTTTTTTTTTTTTTTGTGTACACATTGGCGTTGTGTGGACGAAGTCATGGGAGGGGGCACCAGTCTTCAGTCTACCATATCATCGTTTTTAAAACCTTTTCATTGAGTCACGACATGCTTTTAGGAGTTAACAAATTTCGCGTCACCGCAATCAAAATGCATTTTCAATCCCTCGTACATTTAGACGTACGGCACATTTTTGCGTGAGAGACGTAAGGGGCGTAAGGGCCTCTTGTCAGAAAACATGATATCCGAATCCCATGGCACTTTAATTTGTGCAAAAATCTTACTTAGTCAACATTATATATCATATTAAATGTAAAATTATATTTTGGTCATCTTATTTCCAAAAATGTTGTGTATATATCAATTTTGCATGAAGTACAGGAACGGCGGGGAAAAAACATTATGTTGTTGTATAAATTTATTTCGTTATTCGTTATGATAAATAAGGTTATATTCGGGCGCCATGCTGGTCAAATAATGCTGATGTTGGGGCATTGCGGTGCCCGAATATTGGCATATTATTATGGTATTATTTATGGACTTCGCTGTATGAAACTCATCCGTTTCTAAATTTTGCAAGGAAGCGAAGCGAGTGGAGGAAAAAAAAAGTGTTTTTACCTGATCAAAATGCCCAAAGTGATATGTATATTTGGGCATCTTGTAGTTTCTAATACTTTGTTTTTATGAAAAATCATTTTAATTTGACTTAAATACTCTCGTTGCAACCCGATTTTAAAACACTGTACTAGATGGTGAAAATTTGAAAGGGCAGATTTTCTATTAAAGCCGAGGTGAGATATATCTCTATACCCTTTAGTGTGGGAAAGTGTTGCATTTTTAAGTGAATGGATACACATACATACTCTCTCTGTCTTTCACTCTTATTTTCGATAATTTCTTTTCCTCCTCTGCCGTACACTATATCAATGACGTAGATCAGATTACCCCAAAACATTTTTCGCTAATCGTGGACCCCTTACAACAGATTTCATTTAACACTTACCACGTTGTCCTCACATTACTAATTCACATAATATTATATCATAGCCTGCCATAAGGCTGCATGCACGCTACCGTTATACATAGTGAGTAGGAAAAAATGTCCCACTTTTAAAAAGTTGTATTGTTTGAAGTAAAATGGTGATCACTTACGGATCACACAAGACGTGATCGTAATTTAATGAATATTTAATCATGCGTTTCATGATATGTCTCGATAGAGTTATCCTCCTAGTACATTTAGGTACCATTTTCATTTCTATTCAGAATAAACCATATTCTCAGAGCCACTCCATTTAAAGAGCTAAGTATTCCAACTATATAGCAACAGCATATCTTGTGTATTTTGACTTTGCACACATGATTTCTGTTTCTTAAAGCATGTTACTCCCATCCTTGTCTTAACGGAGCGACTTGCTTTACATACATACATACATACATACAATTGTCTTTTATATAGCGCAACATCCAACGAATTGCTCGAAGCGCTTTACAGAGATAATGACATAGTAAACACAAGATAATACATGTATAAAAGAGTAATTATAATAACAAACAAAAATATTAGAATTACAATTTACTTATTGAAGAGGTACGTTTTTAGTTTTTTCTTGAAAATTTCAACTGAGGGAGAGGTACGGAGGTCGAAAGGGAGGGTATTCCAAATTTTGGGGCCATAATAAAAGAAACTACACTCCCCCGATCTTGAATTGATACGTGGTAATCGGAGGAGCGTGGGGTCGTTAGAAGAGCGGAGGTTGTATTGAAGTCTAGGAGGAGTATGTAGAAGCACAGACAGATACATTGGTGCACAATTATTCAAACATTGGTAGACAATTAGGGAAACTTTGTATATGATTCTGTTATTTACGGTTAACCAGTGTAATTGCTTAAGTAGAGGAGATGCTGATTCATACCTGCTCCCTCCCAAAACAACCCGGGCAGCACGATTTTGGATTCGTTGTAATCTTTGAATGTCTGTCACATTAGCATTCAAAAGAAGAGAGTTGGCATAGTCTATTCTACTGAGGATTAATGATCTTACGACATGATGGCACGCATCAGAGGTCAACAGATTCTTGATTCTAGAAATATTGTACAAATGAAAGTTAAGCGATTTACACAAAGCAGTAATTTGTTTAGACATGGACATTGAAGATTGAAAGAAAATACCTAAGTTTTTGACATTGTCAGACATTTGTACTCTACCATTTCCTATGTTTATACTTATATCACGCGGTAAGTGATGTCTAAGCTTTGGTGACATGGCCAGCAGTAGTTCCGTCTTTCCTTCGTTCAGTTTGAGTTTATTTAAGGTCATCCATATACTAATTTCAGAGATACATTGTTCCAGTTTACTTATTTCTTCTTGAAAATTTGCAAGACTTTTGGGGTTGAAACTTGTGTATATTTGTGTGTCGTCAGCATACATATGATATCTAAGACCGTAGCGACTAATAATTCTTCCCAAAGGTTTGACGTATAGCGTAAAAAGGAGCGGGCCGAGTACGGACCCTTGTGGAACTCCATAATCTAAAGTATGAACATCAGAGTAAGTGTTATCTATGCGAACCCGATAGGTCCGACAGTTAAGATACGACCGAAACCACTGCAGAGCCGTGTCACGTATTCCAAATTCTGAGGAAAGCCTATCAATCAAAAATCCGTGGTCAATGGTATCAAAGGCTGCGCTTAAATCTAATAAAACTAGTATCACACCACGCCTTTTATCAATTTCACATAGAATATCATTTATAACACGGGTTAGTGCAGATTCAGTACTATGATGTCTCCTGTATGCCGACTGAAATTCATCTTGTAAGCTAAGCTCTTCGACATGGGCTGTCAGCTTTGAAGAACTTGATGGGTATAGCTGCTCCTGCCTCGGAGGATTCATCGGAATACATTGCGAGCAGCATGGTAAGTTATTTGGAAAGCTCTCTGTTTTAAGTCAAACTTTGAAATAGAATCCCAACATGTGAATACTGCAATTGCGGTGTCAGTTATATATACCTTTATCATTACCGTGAACCAGATCGCAAACACTTTCGAGAAACCAACTCAAGTGTGATATAAATGCCTTTATTACAAGTAAAATGGTGATCACTTACGGATCACACAAGACGTGATCGTAATTCAATTCGCGAATTTCAATAGCTGATGGAAAGGGCCATTGAAAGTGTTGTATTTAAAATTATGCGCGATCATGTTAACGGTGCCCTTTGACATTGCATGCCAGTTTTAACTTTGAGACCTTATGGAAGGAACTGGAAAGTTTGATTTAATAGCATAGCAATACTGTGAGGTTTTTTAGTCATAAATGAACACAATAATTGGCTTAGTCTTGCTGAAAATCACATGCACTGCCTACGGTCATGACGGAAATGTGTAGATGGGACTACACACGCATATGGCGTGAAAGTGTAGTCTAATATTTCAGATTTTCCTGTCATGTTTTTGGAAAATAAGGTTACTCTAAGGGCAATCAAACAAAGAAGTCCTCAATAAGGCATGTGTCGATACGATCCCTTATTTAACTCAAGAGGAAAGGCAACTTCAGATTGTAGGGCATATTATTAAAAGAGAATGCACAGAATCAGGATAATGACCGAAACGATTGATGGAAAGAGAAGGAGAGAGACGAAGGGAGAGGGAGTGAGACGGAGGAAGTCAAATTCATGGATAAGTTCTTCAGTTGAGCTTACTCGTATAAACAGAGGTAACGTCACAGAGACAGAAATAGATGGAAAGCTTTGATCACCAAGGTCTGAGACAGACAAGGTGGAACAGACAAGACACCTAGCACACCTAGCAATATATATAAATATTTTGCTGAAGAAAAGTGATATAATACGTTTAAAATCACGTTACAAAAAATGAATATATATTGCTTAAAAACAGCAAACACAGGACAAGACAAGATAAAACCAAAAATAAATAACAAAACAAACAAAATCTTTCTTTAAAGAAAAACTTATAAGGTCATCATCTCATTGTTACCAATTTGTGTAACAAGGAAATATCTTGGGCAGAACTAGCATGCATAAATCAAACGCCGAAAATGCATGGACAAAATACCCAGCATTCAATGAACCAACTATAAGGAGTTTCACTGATGTCGTACTTTTCTACTTTACTATAACAGCCTGTCCAGATGGTTGGGTGTATGGGTCCACAAAATGTTTTCTGATCAAGAACTCACCCCTAAACTTTGATTGGACAATTGCTAGTGACTTCTGTAATGGTCTGGATGCAGTTATCATGGGCAACGGAGAAACGGTTGAGCCTTCCTTGATCTTCGTAGAGAGTGTGGAAGAGTGGGATTTGCTGAAGCCTCACGTGAGCGCACCGGTCTTGATGAACTGCATCTTTGGCGACACATTGATTTGCTACACGGACAGGGAAGGGACCACAAGTGACTACCGAAGTAAGTTTAAAGTTGTTGTTTTGAAGATGGTTTGTTTTTATATAAATGCTACGAAAGTGTGTATAGTTATGTACATGTATACGAGGAGGCTTCAAGGCACAATAGTAGTGCAGTGGTTTCATAACCAAGATGTCCTGGGGGGTGTTTCACAAAGATCCTAAGTTGAACTTAACACTAAGTTGGACTTAAAAATTATGGACAGCCATTAGAGCCTTAAAATGAAATATATTCAAAAGCAGAAATTCAAGTATTTTAGACTTTTTATAAATTCTACATCCAAAACATGAAATCTCCTTGATGATAGAAAATATGAATGATTTGAATTAACATTTTATGCCTTTTACAATAACTTTTACAAAATGTTTTCAAAGATGCTAATGGCTTTCCATAATTTTTAAGTCCAACTTAGAGTTAAGTTCTACTTAGGATCTTTGTGAAACACCCCCCCGGGTTCATAACCAAGTGGAAGCACTAGTGCCTTATGTGGTAAGGCATTAATCGTCAGTACCAAGTCTCTATCTGAGGGGACTTTTAAAAGCCGTCAGCCCAATGGTTGCTTTTGCAAGCATACAACATTCTTTATCAGTCAGGTAAACAAGCAAAGAAAATGCCTGCAAAAAAGCAACCCGTGAACTGACGCGTTCAAGTTTCCACCGAAGAACCTAGTAAAAAGAATAAATGCCTTACCACAAGATATTTAAAAAACAACAACAAGAGCATCGACTTGATTTTAAACCAAGGATCTTCAGGTTACGAGACCACTGCTATGCCATTGTGCCATCGCGCAGGAATAGCATGTTGAGTTCAGGTAAAGATAAAGAACATATATTTATTTTCCTTTTATTTTTCTTTTACTTACCTTGTGGGAGGTAATAACAGGAGTGTCCCCTGAATAAGATCGCTCTGTTATTGCCCTCATATTATATATAATATGACTAGAAAAAGAGATATCTTACAGATTTGGACCAAACATGTGTATGTAGTCCTATACATTCATTAAGTGATTTTAAGTTGGGTGTTAGTGTAAGTGTTTAGAGCAGTCAAGAGCTCTTAAATCGAGCTAAAATGTGCTGATTTTTTTTTTTGATTTTTTTTTTTGAGCTGATGAAATTAAGGGCCCGATACCGATATGGATATCGATAACTTAACACTACCATGGCACGTTGACATCGCCACACATACTTGATTTCACAACGATGATTTTGAATTAGTGCATACAAACTAAAGATATCATGAAAAGCACAAAATAAATTGACACTTATTTATCTGGTCGTATTAGATAACTAACCTTATACAAAAGAATGTATGACTCACATAATTAAGGACCTGTTTCACAATTTTGTATTTAATCGTCAGACAATAAATTAGCGTCGTTCGTGCATTGACTGTTGTGCGGGTATAAAACTAACACCGAACAGGAAATCAACATTTGCTTAATCCCTAGGGGCTAGTGTTAGTGAATAGGAAATTTGTACGTTAAATATTAACACCAGCCACAATGGTTGGTTCAGCAGACGACAATTTTGCAAAATCGATAACACGATAGCTACCGGAAGTTGATGATATTCAGAGGTCGAAGCCTCAACACTAGCTGATTTCGTTGTTTAGGGCTAAACACCCAACTTGAAATCACTCACTGTATGTGATTGGCAGCTATAGTTTTCGGTTATATGATTACGCATGGAAAACCCAATCGAAACGCATTATGTGCAAGAGTCATATTCTGAGATAAGCTGATATCAGCTCAATGTTGGAGGATTTTGATGGGACTACCACGAATTGATAATGATGAAAGAATAAAAATAATGATATTTGTAATAATAATGATGATAGTATAAATAATGATAATATTAATGGTAAGGATAATAATATTAATAATAATAACATTGATGATTATGATGATGATGATGAGATTGATGATGATTATGACGATGATGCTAACAATTACGATGATCTCAGTTTATAGAGCGCTTAATACATCTCTGTACGCGCCTTACATAAATATTATTACCCCTGTCATTTTATTCAGGATTGCCCACAAACAACGTATGCACATTTTCTACTCCCTGTTTAGCATTCCATGGATGCGCCATTTTACAGACGCTCTCAATGCTACAATGACTATCTCATCCTACTGGGTACCAACACCTTTATGTTCTCTTTAATATAGATTGGCGCCACGATGAAAAAAATCAACACAGTACTGACGAGGACTGCAGGGTGGTGATGTGGCGGAATAGCGGCAAAATGGGCGTCACCGTCTGTACGGAGCAACATTTCTCGGGAGGTTCCACCGTTTGTCAGGTCAACCTATAAAGGAAATACCTAAACCGACAATCGATAACAAATCAGAAATCTAAGATAAAAAGCTACTCTGCAAATCTTCAACCCCCTCCATCTACTAGTAGGCATAACACACTAACATTTCATATTAATAGGAGGTGCTCAAAATTGACGTCATTTGAAAGATCTCTTTAAAAGATAAACATTGTTAAACAATCATGTTAATTGGACTTTCGGTTCTCAAGTTATTGGCATTTGAAGTTTCAAAAATTAAGTCGAAAATGCAATTTGGGGCCAAAATTTATATTTCACCAACTTTGAATGTTGAACTTTTGAAAGTTAATTGTCATAAGTAACTACAAATGAAATAGAGACAAGACACATAGATTAAGCAAATGTTATCAAGATAACACATGTAATTTATTCCATTTTTGTACAAAGCCTTTCGGAAAATGCCATTTTGAGCAAAATTCTAAACCGCAAACTCAGAAAATCACAAAAAAAGTCCAGCTAATTAATATGCGTAAATTGATTTTCTCCATTTCTAAGGAGTTGATCATTCAAACTTGGTATGATGGTTACCTGTGATAAGTTCTATCATAACATTATTTGTTCGAATAAAGGCTTAACTTTGTGTAGATTGTATTAACAAAAATAGCACATTATTAATTGTTTTGTTCAATTCGCAATGGTAATAATACTTGTATATAAACATATTATATAATGCATTTATATCTGAAGAAAGATGATTAACACCGGTCATTATGAAAAGGCGAATTCTAAAAGATTTGTATCTCCATTTTTAAAAATAATTATAGAAATAATATCATGCATTCACTGTGATGTTCTCTAGTTAATTAGTATGTACTACTTGTGTACTATTTTACGATAATTCATGTTTATCTTCTTATCACACTCATCTGTCTCCTGTTCTCTCACTTAATATCGTGCCTTTATGCTTATGTCATTTCTAATGCGCATTTCTCTTTCCTCATCTTCTTCTGAACCCCACATGCAGCTCATCATTTTGTATTATTTTCTGTACCCCCGATCTCTCACTTCTTTTTTGGCATAGTCTACTCTTTGTATTATGACCGTGTTCTTCTTTCTTTGTCATGTAAAGTACTGTCTTGTCCCGTTCTCGTTTCTGTCGGCATTCCCTCCTTTCCCCCTATTTTGTAGTTCCTTTTGTAGTTACGGACTTGTTAATTTAATTACTTATTATTCCTTAGTATCATTTTAGGTGTCCACATTTGTACATGCTTTGCATTTTAGTGGACCCCTCTGTTTCCAAATACAAAAATTACAATTTTAGATAGTAGAATGCGTAAACACGAACCTTTACATGAATATTGAGAGTTACTGTGTGTATGGGGGGGGGGGGGGGGTTATTGATTGATTAGAAGAACGAGATATTGAGACCCCGCTGAAACCAGGTAGGACAAAAATAAAACTAAAGAAACTGGGGAGAGAAGGGAGACAGACATATAGGGCAAGAGACAGACAGACAGGCGGATTCAGAATTTAGATTAAGCAATTGAATTGAATTAGAATTATTATTCATAATAATTTTACAATTTATCATTTGAATCTCTCTTTTTCTTTCCTTTTTCCATCATTTATTAATTGAATAATACTTACATAATAAACACATGATTATAATCATTACAAAGAAAACACATTAATAATAGTCGTATTACGCAACTAATTTTTGTCTCACCTGCATAGCAAAAGCTAGACATCAAACAACAACATAAAAACTTAACCTAAAGTTAAGTTTTTGAATCTATCATATTATTTTGAAAGTATAAGTTTTTATTCAATGAAACTTAGTTTAAAGGATTATCAAGTATTCTAATCGTGTGAGGAGAATTACAGGTCACTAAGTCAAGGTAAAAGGTCTTTTTTTTTCTTCTTCCTTCTATTCCTCTTTCTGGTTCCGTCTTTCTCTTTCTCTCCTTTTTCTCTCTCTCTCCCTACTTTTTTGATGACACAGAAGTTTTTTAATGTTTTTAATATTTGTAATGTATTTACAATTATACGTAATATTTGTAATATATTTAGATTTTGATGTAATATTTGATTCTTATTTTGCTTCATTATGCATGATTTATAGTTGTACGTTTTAATCATTCATGTTTTTATCGTTTATTGTGTTGTATATTGACTTTGTAAATTGAATAATTTCAGCTTCCCAGCTGCATGTTCTTTTACTTCAATAAACCGAATCAAATCAAATCAAAATTGCAGGTCAACAATGACTTTGATGTGGCATCAACATCAAAACTTAACCAAAGGTTAAGATTTTGAATTTTTATCATAATTTTAAAAGTATATACAATCCTGTATACAATCCTATTCCATGAAACTTCAAGCTTGAGGGTTATCAAGTATCACCAATCATGCAAACTTAGACTTTGTTGTGGCATCAACGTCAAGATTTTGAATTGTTAGCATCATTCCCAAAGTGTTTGTTAAAATTCCATGAAACTTGTCCTTGTAGGCCTATTTTAATCTATGTACATAATAAATGGAGACTGCAAACTTGTGATTGATTGAAGAATTTGCGATTGATTCAGATCACTTACAACCCTTCCTCAAACTTCACTGACCTGTTTCTCAAACATAAATTCAGCTTTTATTAAAACCAACCTAATATCGAGTGTAGTCGTAGTAGCTGTCTGTCGCGAAGCGACAATGACCGCCTTCATTTTCACTTTACAGCTGTTCTCCATACAGCTCGCTGGACTGCAGCAGTTGTCCAAGTCTTGATTTCAATTTGTCTCCGCTTAAGGTTCCTCTTGATCGTGTCCTTGTAGCGAAGCCGTGGACGACCAATCCCTCTTTCGCCAGCGGGTAGTTGCGATTATAGTACTTGCTTTGGTAACCTCTCAGAGGGCATCCTGATGACACGGCCTGTCCATCCTAGGTTCTTCCTGATGAGCAAGTCCTCCATAGAAGGAAGGTTTGCTCGCTCTAGTACCTCTTTGTTGGTCACCTTGTCCTTCCAACTGATTCTCATGATTGCTCGGAGGTGCCTCATCATGAACGCGTGAAGTTTCTTTACTTGACTTTTGTAGAGTGTATCGAGTGTACTACCCCTTTAAAAAGAAAGAGTGCAGCTGGATTTAAGAAGCTGACCCATAATTTTCTATCCACTTTTAGCATGTTATTAGCGAAAAATATAATTTCAAAAACAACATTGTGTACGTCCCGCTCGTCAAATTAAGCTCATCAGTGCTACTACCAATATTTCCAAAAATTAATGTTCAAAACCAAATCCAAGTATATACTTATATTGCCCTTGCATAGAGTTTAAATAAAAACATATTTGCGCCCACAATGGTTGGATTTTCATTTTGTCTAGAAACATTAAAGACAACCACAGTTATACTGGCTTTTTGTTAACCCAGTTT
>JAVYIG010011423.1:35000-61008 GCA_035222895.1 Strongylocentrotus droebachiensis
AAATGGTAAGTATTTTATGTTTTTGTTTTAATCATAGTGAAATGGGCACCATCAGTCCGATTCGATTTAATTGCTAATTTACGTGTTGATCCTCTCAATAGAAGCATATATACATGATACTTTTCGAAATAATAGAATGTAATTATTGTTTAAAACAACTTGAACAAGATAATTAAAAAGAAAACTAAAAAGGCAATGTTCGTGTGATGAAAAGGAGAGTGACTCATGACTTAATGTAAAACAGCTGTGGGGTTCAAGTTTAAAGAAATATAACTGTACATGCGACTTCAGTCGAAAAAGAGAAGAAGCTTGAGTTAGACTGGAGTCTTCGTTGTGAACATTCGATACATATTTTATCATGTGCTATCAACAAACTGGTCTATTGGGCAAATTCCATGCTGTCTTCAGTGGATGGACCATATTCTATTTACATCAGGTATAGATGAAGAGAGAAGAAGAAGGACGATTAAAATAGAAAGTAAAAAGGAAGGAGGAGAAGGAGAATTAAACAGAAGAAGAGAAGAATTAACAAAAGAACAGTTCTTTTTAATTATCTACAAAGTATATGTTTTTCCGGCCAATTTCGCAACTTTTCCAATCCATTTCATCCAAATCGATTTGTCCCAGTCTTGCTATTCGAAAGTACAAATCCGTCAAACGTTACAGAGGTATTCTTCAATGAATTATCTTTCAAATGGGCTAGAAAATAAATACCCAAAAAAAAAAATTGGCGCAGTTTGGTTCCTCCCTGGCCCACTGTGCGCCGTGATGAAAACAGGACTCCTAACAGTTTTACTTTACAGACACATAATACAAAATCAATTAACAATTCTATTCAAATTCTCCTGAAAACAAGTGTGTCCGATCCAAAAAAAAAATTGCAGACAGAAAAAGATTGGGCTTCAGGGGCGGATCTAGCTTTTTGCTAAGGGGGAGGTTTGACCAAAATAATGACGATGCGGAGCATCGTCCACGAGCCGCGAAGCGGCGAGCCGATTTTTTGGGGGGTGTTTATTTGAACCCCGTAAGTGATGTTTTCCTGGCATCTATTAACACAATGGAGACCATAAAAAGCAGTGCATGATAACGTCTTTTTAAATCAAGTAACAGTTAAATACACAGTTATATCCAGAGTTATCATGTGTTTGGTTAAGTTACCAGATGAGTTGAATATCTTCTCACAATATTTGCACTTGAAAGGGTTTCTCTCCAGCGTGCGTTCTTTTTTCTTTCTTTTTTTTCTTTTTTTTCTTCTTTTTTTTTCCTTTTTTTTTTTTTTTTTTTTTTTTTGGGCCGCCCAAGGGGGGGGGGGGGTTTAAACCCCCTAAACCCCCCCCCCGTAGATCCGCGCCTGGGCTTTTCTCACATAATTATGTCTAGTTTAAGGTTATTCAAAAACCTTGAAGCGGCGCAACTAAAAAGGCAATCTCCAAGACTTACATTCGTTTTTATTTGAAAAAGCTTTAGAAGCAGTTTGTCCTGTGTACTTCGCAAGTTACGTGCATATGGATGTAATTTAAAAGATAATACTTCTGACGATTAAGTTTGGGCTGGACTAATCAATTCTCTGTAAACAAGCAAAAATATTATGAATGCAATTATAAAGCTGACATATTGGCAACCAATGCAACTTAATTAAAACAGCTGTAATTTTGGGAAAATTTGAGTAATTGGTCATGAGTCTTGCACATGCATTCTGGAAAACCTGCAACTGATTATTCTTTTAATCTGGCAGCCTTACAATAATCCATTAAAATAATCAAACTTACTGCTACTAAATGCATGAACAAGGCCTTCTGTGCTTTTTAGGTCTAAGTATCTGCGGAGATGTATAACATATAAAAGGCAGATTTACATGTGTTAGATATATGTATCTCCATTTTTAAGCGAGAATCAAGCCATACATCCTAATGTCTCACAGAGCTTGATGATTTTACTTCTGAGTCTCTAACTGTTATTCGATTAATATTTAGCCTTGTAACTTGTCTGGATTTTTCCAACAATGAGAAATTCAGTTTTTCCATCATTAAGCTTTAGCTTATATTGGAACATCCAAGAACAGGCGCGTAGCCAGGAGTGCGGTGGGGGCGGTGCCCCCCCCCCAAAAAAAAAGACACCGGCCAAAAAACAAAAAAAAAAGAGAAAGAAGAAAAGAAAGAGGACGTAGGAAGAAAAAGGATTAAGAGTCGAGAACGGTACAACGAATCGTCTTCTTTCTTTAATAATTTAATGAAACGTCAAAGCTTCCTCCGTGCACCCACCCCCTTGTTTATGCAATGTTAATATTTGTTCTAAATACAGGCTAAAGACCAAAACATTGCTGTGCTGTGGAGATTGCTGTTTGCTATCGGAGCATGTTTGTCCTTTGGTAAGAATAATTTTGACTTCATAATATGCGTCATATTTTCACGATTTTACGAATGCTGCTGTAAAAAGTTAGCTTTCAAAATGACCATAATGAAGCGAAAGAGGAGCGAAGTGTCAAACCTAATATAGTTAATAGTTCGGAAAATCCTCCCTCGTGAATACTTCAAGCTATTAAAAGGAAGAAAAAGAAAATAACGAAGATGAATAGAGGAGTATGAGGACAGGGAGGAGTAGATGAGGAGTACGAGGAGGAATGGAAGGAAGAGGAAGGAGAGAGGAGGAGGAGGAAGAAGGGGGGGAGGAGGAGGAAGGGCAGGAGGAGGGGGGGGGGAGAAGTTGAGAAGATGGAGGAGGAGGAAGAAGAGGATTAGGAGGAGGGCTATACGAATAGATCGGGTAGGCAAAGAGGAAATAATGATGCTTAGAGTATAGGAGAATGACGAAAAGAAGTAGGGGGACAGGGAAGAAGAAGAGGAGAAGAAGGAAGAGGTAAGGAAGGAGGAAGGGGAGAAAGAAAAGAAGATTGAGGAGGAACAGCAAGAGAAGGAGGAGAGGAGGGGAGAAAGGAAGAAGTGAGGATTGGAAAGGGGAGGGGAGCAGGAGGAGGAGGGAGAGCAGTAGGAGAGCGAGCTCACTATCGGTTTTCTTTTTGTTTTATTCCACACAGCCTTGCCTGTTTTATCGGATTCGTCCGAGCCGACGGAAACATCTTGCGAGTTAAGCAAGCAAAGCACCTTGCCGAATTACTATAAGTGTAAGATAGTGCGACTGCCCGATGGCACCATGTTGCAGACCGTCCCAAAACTCTACTACTACTACTACTACTACTACTACTACTACTACTACTACTACTATTACTACTACTATTTCTACTACTTCTACTACTACTACTTCTACTATTACTACTACTACAACTGCTTATACTACTACTACTACTACTGCTACTACTACTTCTACTGCTACTACTACTACTCCTACTACTAATCATACTACTACTACTACTACTACTACTACTACTACTAATACTCCTACTAGTACTACTACTTCTATTACTACTACTACTACTACTATTACTACTACTGTTACTTATACTATCATACTAGAACTGTCATCAATATCACTATTACCATGTTACATTGTATTCGGAAAGAATGTACCCAATATTGGGTTAATTTAAACATTTATCGAGTGTTTTTATTATCATTAATTCAATAATTATTGTTATCATAATATGTGTTGGCTCAGTCAGTAGAGCGTCCGCCTCACAACCGGGAGGTCGTGGGTTCGATCCCCAGCCGCGTCATACCAAAAGACGTTAAAAGATTGGAGTTGTTGAAACCTTGTTTGGCGTTCAACAATAAGGGATAGAGCAACGTCGATCTGGCGCTGGTCAGTGGCTGCCGGGCTCACGATCAATTGGGCAAAATAAACTTCCGTTTCGGTTTAATAGAATTTGGAGTGGACCATTAAAGATTATTTTTATTATGATTATGACTCTCAATATGGTGCATCGTTAAAAAGGCATGCAACTGACCATGCGCACTGATTTGTGACGAATCGATTGTGACTTAATCTAATTGGTGGAAAGCGAGCCCGGGGGGCGTTATTTTTTTATGCGGCACAGATTGGGGCTTTTTTTTAAAAGGGGTCTTGATTTACAGACTAATACTGGTCGTGTGCGTACTAGACAATATAAGTAGTAGAGGTCCGTTTTTAATATTGTTACATGTAATCCACTACCGCATGGAAAATCATTACATCAACAATTAAAATCAAATTGGAAATCTGAAGAGGACATCACAATAATTAGTCAATAAAACTTAACTAACTTAAACGAAGAGGAATGTTATCTAAACACATAGCTCGCGATGGATATACAAACTTCTTCGCAGCGCTAATGTGCTAGCGAACATGACTAGTCTCACGTACGTGCAGACACTATTCAGAAGGGAAAGAACGTACTTCCCATAGGTTTAACACGCGCCATGCCCCAATCTGTGCCGCATAAAAAAATAACGCGCCCGGCGGTGGGGACGAATCGTGGAAAACAGATACAGACACGCAGTGATATTCATTTAAAAAAGATGTTAGGTCTTTCTTTTTTAAGTGGTGTATTGCCCTTTGCAACCGACCAAAAAATCTTGAAATCTACGGTCTGCTTTAACCCCCAAAATACAAAATATCCGTTTTTTAGAAGAAAACAATGTATTAAAGCATTCAAAACTGAGAAATATCAGCCAAAAGAGTTCACAAAATAAAAAAAAGTTAAAAAAAAAAAAAAAAAAAAAAAGATTTCCGAATTTCGTCTAACCGACCCATGTTTTGGCACAAATAAAGGGCAATACAACATCTGTTTAAAGGCCTTATTCAACGATACTCTCGCGTAAGAGAATTGAAACTTTTAACTCATTGTAAAAAAAGAGTTATGGGCATGGAGGGTGAGGGGGGGGGGGAGGGGGAGAGAACACTCGGTATCCCAAAGCTTCGCGACTTGGAAAGTATAATATTATCATATAGTTCTGGAAATGAAATACGGTTCTATTTCATTTCCACCTTCCCATTTATGAACCTTTTCATTTCAAAATTAAGAAACTTGAGAAATACAAACATCTTCAACAGAGAGAAAAAGAGAGTGAGTGTTATTGTGAGTGGGTGTGTATGTGTATGCATGAGATAGGGACATAGAGAGAGAGAGAGAGAGAGAGAGAGTAAGAGAGGTGAAAGGAATGAAAGAATAGTAATATTAACTGGATAGACGGACATGGCACTCACTTGATTTTTGTGTATAAAATCTCATCCTTCTCGATATCTCACACGTCTAATTTTATCATTTTTTCTCTTCATGTTTCGCATCATCGACTTCCCCATACTTCTAATTTTAATAAACGAATTCAGATTCTCAAAATACCCCTACTTGATGATATGTGTTACTTCGGTCACCGGGTTGACCCCATGGACTCACGATATTTCCATCAAGATGGACGACTTGAGAATCAGGAAGAGTGTATTTTGTATTATGTTTTGTTATTTATCAGTGACCGTGAAAATAACTGCGTCTATTTGGAGGGTTAGCATGTGCAGAAACACATTTTCCCTATTAATAGCAGACGAAGGTGTGAGATAGAGCTGTCGTAAGAAGTGCGTCATTTGGGGCTGTCGATGGACAAATCTTAAAGGGAGTATGTCATTACGAGACTATATGTGTCTTACCCGTGGGCCTACTCGGGACCAATCGACTAAGGACGACGCGACCGCAGCATTCACGTGCATGCAACATACGCGAAACCGAAGCGCGGTCTGTTTCGCGAACGCTAGCTCGCTGACCCAGTTAATGAAGTCCATTCGTTAACGTGTAGTTGTCCAGAAGAAAACGTAGATGGCGTTAACCAGTATTTCCCATGATACACTCCCTTTAAAGGGGGGGGGGGGGAGGGGGCTCCAGGGGTGTGACCAATATTCCGAACAGGTATAGCAGAGAATGTTCAAATTCGCCCACAAAGGAAAAAATACTTGTTGTAAATTTTCAAATCATTCGACGAATAATCACAAATCACATCCCCGCCCAAACTAATTCTTATCCTTAGGTGAGGCAGGGATCCCTGGGTGAGGGGGATCACATCCCCACACACGCCTTTAAGAGTGTCATGGCCGAGTGGTCTAAGGCGCTTGACAAGAGATGCGAAGGTCGAGGGTTCAAATCCCGACACGGCACTAATATCCTTTGGCAAGATATTAACCTGCACTTGCTACTCTCCACCCAGGTGTTAAATGGGTACGCGGTAGGATGCGGCCGTCATTTTTGGTCAAAACTATTTTTAAGCGTCAAGTAATGCCTGGCTGGGACGCTCCCCAGGGAGTGGATATTGTGCACACAGTGTGTGCGGGCAGGTATTGAATCCAATGACCGGGGTTATAATATTTGTAAAGCGCTTAGAGATATTTGTATTACAGCCCGTCAGTACTAGTTTTCCAGGGGGATTAAACCTTCCTGCGTGGTCACTGACCTGTGGTTATCTCATCAAATCGGCTCTCAAATAACATAAGAAAAAGAGGATGGGACAACGGGCACCGATAAGGCATTGTTTGCTATATGGAGGGCGCAAGTAGCTATAAGTAATGCAGTAGGGCTTTAAAGATAAACTTGAGTTCTGGTAATGCGATTGCATTGTGAAAGAAAAGGTGTGGAATGGATCAGAAAAGTTGATCATATAGCATGTAAGTAATGATGTGTAATGCAAGGTTCTGGAGTCATCAAAATCATCATAAATTTGGCAGAGTCTTGGTAAAGTAACAAATACACAGAAAGATGTATATGGGACAACACACATGGTGTCGGGGCTAGTACTACCCTGATTTCCTTATCTTTCTATGCTCATTACTCAGTCAGTATACTTTTCTTCCAAAATTGTTTGGCACATGACATTTATTTGTAATCTTGAACATTCAGTGTAAGTTTCGTTAGATTCTGTGAGAATTAATTTTCTTTTTTTACCAGAACTCAAGTTTATCTTTAAGCGCTATAAAAGCGGAATAGCTAGTGACGCCTGTGGGATAATTTCCTGGCTAGTACGTGCTGGTATATTAGCAATATATAGATTGACGAAAATTCATAAAAACTGAGTTTGCTAACACCTGTGCTCCTAAAAAATTGTTTTGAGATGAAAGAACATAGTTATATTTGTTTTAATTAGAGCAGTCAAATTAATACAGTTTATCCAAATGTGATTTCATTCTTTATGATTCTTTATAGTCCGCTCAGGGGAGGATCCAGCCGGCGGCGAGGGCGGGGGCCCAATTCGTGAGAAAATATTTAGCGTTGATAAACCGGGGAGGTGGGGGGGGGGGGGGGGGTAGCGATCAGTATTGTGTTTACTGAAAAGGTAGAATTGTGGTTACCATCGTTTTTCTCTTCTTTTTTTGCTAGGGGTAGGCCTACATAGCCCATGCCACTTAATGAAAGATCTTCATGCGCTTTTAAAGGCTTAAAGTCTGGCGGCATTTTACGCTGGCTTTATATAGATAGGCCTATCGGAAATAATTACACCAGCTTGAGTCTAGTGTTGTGAGAGTGAGATGTGTCCTCATTTCTCCATACCTACGCCACACACACTCTCTCACTCTCTCTCTCTCTCTCCCTCCCCCTCTCTCTCTCTCTCTCTTTCTCTCTCTCAAATGATTGTCTTTAATGGGCAGAAGAAGATGGGATGAAATCGTTTCTTTCGGGTATTTTGTTTCATTTCCGAAGTTTAATGTCACGGCCCTCTCGCCGCCATTACACCGTGCTGGTAGCATCATTCCGACCACGCACCGTGTATAATGGGCGTGAGTAGAGTGTAATGGTGTCACCAGCGGGGCAGAAAGATTGATGATTTCGTTGATTATTTTGTCAGAAAAGCAATTTAGTGCCAATCAGGAGATGAGTGTGTTGATATGATAATGTCCTGATGTTATGTGAATTTGATGACAAATGTATTGAAATTTATCATTTTACGCGCGCTTTCTTTCTCTCTCTCTTTCTATTTCTCCTTCTATCAACTATGACATGCTCTGAAATAAATCTGACAGATCCGCCCGGGGTGGGGTGGGGGAGGGGGGGGGATACTTTATTGAAGTTCGTACGTAAACGAGGGTATCACCAAATATTAATTACTTCGGTCCAAAGCCTTAGATCGCCACTATCTATCATTCCCAAGATTATAATTCATTTCTTCTGGTAATTCCAGTGGTGGTTCTAGAGGGGGGCTTTGGTGCTCACCCCCCCCCCCTTCCCCCCTCCCGCCCACGCACGACCACCAAGGCAAAATTGCTTCCACCCCACTCACAAATTATCTTAATGATAAATGAAAATATACGAGGCACAAGTAGAACAATGAATGCAAAAACCCCAATCCCCACCCTGCCCACTCCCCAAATAATTTCCTAGATCCGCATCTGAGTTTAAGCGAGGCACGTACAGAATACCAATACAAGATCACCCCCCCCCCCCCACCCCCTTCCCCCGCCACCAAATGATTTGCCTTAAACTGCGTCGTATGATTATTCTTCACAATCATAGGACACGCCGGCCGGCCCTCACTCTTATCGATAGCTTGATGATATCGGTTATTAATATTTAGACGCTCAGCTAACAACCCCCCGAACTAGTTCGAAGACAGAGTGCCGACAAAAAAAGGAGTCCGGTTATTCCAGACACTCGGCTAATAAACCCGTAATTCTTTCGAAGACTATTGCACGAGTTCGACCTCTTCTTTTGTCGATTGGAGTTGTGTGAAAGAGCAGTGATTCAGTTCAATTAACAGGATAAGTCTATCTCCCTCGATTCAGTTATTAGTCTTTCTCCTTCGGATTCAGTTATTAGAGTAGAGCGGAACAGTTTTTTCGGAGAAGACGACGCGATCATTCGTCCGTCCTTCGCTAAGTTTACTTCAGCGGTAGACAGGGGTTCGTCACATTTTCTTTCAAGTGGTAAGTCATCTTTTCAATTCTTTATATTTGTTTTATGTATGCACCAGCCAATGTGGGGAGCCTCTCAACAGAAGTTTTTAATTCATTTTGGTAATTCCCAGGCATTGGCTGGTTCTAAATATCATACTGTTAATATTATATCATTTTGTCATCCTTGTGATGTTTTTTTTTATGTATTGTTATCATCTTTCCTGGTAATTAAAAAAAAGAAGAAGAAGAAGAAGATTCAGCTTGTGTAACTTTAACAAATAGCTTTTGAATGGTTTCTGGTAATAGAAAAAGTGGAGTAAATGAATTCCAAATATGTATTATTGTGAGGTTTCGTAACGCATATAAAGCTAACCGTTTTCCCCCTTCAAAATCCCATTATGCCAAATCACAGGAAATTAATATTCAACGGATTTTCACTTTCATTTTCTCAGAATCCTGTAAAAAAAACACCCGGATTCGGTAAAATACGAAACCAAAACCTTGTAGAAAATAATAATTATGCAAAAAAATACCATAACATCACAATACCCTATAATGAGGACAATATTTTCATGCTTAAGTTTACATTCATTTGTTCAATAATGAACAATCTATGTCTTCGAAGAATGTACGAAATTGGTGTTGTTAATTTTTATTGTTAATGGACTGCTAATTAAGTAATGATATATTTGGCGGTTACAGTGTATAACACGCCACTCCCTTGATATAGCGAGCAAAAACCACCGGCGGCATTCTCATTTCACGCTGCATTTATATTATCACTATGATTATCACATATTACTGGGTCGATTACGTAATCATGCATGGCCACATAGTGTACTTATGATAATAATAGTGAACATTAATGAAGTTATGAAGCCGTGATTTTCCAATTAATATTATCACATTTTATCGGATTTCCAATGGGCCTCTTCCAGAACCAAATTAAGTTTTGAATGACTTTTTTTCTTCGTTTCTCACCTCAGAAATTTAACGGCGTCTACATTGATCAAATGTGGCTCATAATAATGACAGATTTTGTTTTTAGAGAACGCTAAATGATTAATTGTGGGCCTGCTCTGACCTGATCTTATAAAAACGGTAGGCCTATTTCAATTTATTTCAAGAAAGAAATAGAAAGAGCGATATGAGAAAAAGAGAAGGGGATAGAAGGTAAGGGAATGAGAGGCGAGGAGAGAGATAAAGAGAGGGGTAGGAGAAATGAGTGGGACAAAGAGGGGTTGAATGGTACTTGGAGATAGTGAAAAAGATAGAAAGAGAGAGAGAGAGAGAAAGAGAGAGAAAGAGAGAAAGAGAGACTGAGAGAGTTAGAAAGAGAGAGAGAGAGAGAGAGAGAAATAAAGAAAAAGAGAGACAGGGAGAGACAGACAGACAGATAGAGAGAGGGGGTAGAGAGGGGGGTATAATAAAGAAAGACAGGCGATTAGAGAAAATAGAGTAATGTTTTTGGTATCGTTTTTTGCTTGTAATAAAATAATCCATTTTCGCAGAAACAAAGGGACACCGATGGCAATAAAATAACTAATTACCTCTATCTCTGTAATCATCATCATTGTTTGTAATATACTCTGACGTATTAATTGGTTCTGAAGGGCAGGATGTAATTAAAGACCTCTCTTCGTTCATCCGTGACGTCATAATTACGTCCCAATAGGACAAAAAACACAAAACACTCCACTGCACAAATAGGACACCCCGCCAAGTTTGTTAATTTGGGAACAATTCAATAACAATTTAGACAGAAAGCTCTCACAAACAGAGTATAATATGATATTTCAAAATGCTATTGATGTTGGCAATGAAATGATTAGTCCAAAAAAAATCGAATTCATATGATTTTTTTTTTTTAATCCGTTTTGGTGGAGATTTTGGTAAAGATGGTGAAAATCTTTTCTCCTCATTATGAGAATGTAAAAACTCGAAATGATTATCATAATGTAAACGTTGATGATGATGTTAATCTTAACAACAACAATAATAGAAATAATAACAATAATAGTCAAAATCATGGCAATTCTATTATCAGAAATATCTAATTACTTAAGTAGAAAACATTTATTGGACATTTGCAGTCGACATCGTTTCAAAAGGCATTATTACTTTATAATCCGTAGAAATGGAGTAGGATAAATTGTGTAAAATTAAACTTCTATACCGTTTTGGAGGTTGGGGTTTAGTTTGGTGTTCATTAATTACTGATTATGATATGGTGTATAATTTCATTTCCCGTCAATACCGGAATGATTTTTATTTTTATTTTTGTTAAATAGATTTAACAGAAATCCAAGCTAAATTGAAATTCCATCTGTTTGATTTCATATGGTGTTACTGTATCGGGTTTGATTTTGAGCAGTGGTGGGTGTAGCGAGAGCGTGAGTCCTCCCATGGGGGGAGGGGGGGGGTAGTCTTCCCTCTTTCTCTCTATCTTTTCTATCTTTCTATTGCAAGTCTCTCTCTCTCTCTCTCTGTCTCTCTCTTTCTCTCTTCATTATGTTTCATCTATTATCTATAGGCTGTTGGTTTAGTTTAGATTAGTTTAGTTTAGTTTAATTAATGATTGTTTCGTTTAAGCTTCATTCTTCCTATATCATGTTAATTGTAAAAGTGAGTAAACTAATGTTCTCCTATGTATTGTCTATGTTCTATAAAGTATGAGTATCACGTATTGTACTTTTAAACGTAAATTATATCACACTGATGGACATTATGTATGTTTAAATTATGTATGTTTGAAATATGATATACAAATCAATAAATCAACAAATCAAACCTGTCGTACTCGGGGAAATACAAATTAAAAAAAGGGGTACCATTGGCACTGATTAGCTAGGCGGGGTGTAGGGAGAAACCCAAGCGTCTTCTTTCTCGTCGTTACTGTGCTATTTTCTCTTTCCTTTCTACCTTTTCCTTTTCTTTTTTTTTTTGCCTATTCACGACTCGATTAGTAAGAAAGTGCCCCTGTATTGATACGCGTGACGAATGAAATCAGGTGGGGAAATTGGCGGTAATTTCAGTCAAGCGCAAAGGGCGAATGGTTACGCATGCGTCAAGTAATGATGAATTGACACTCACGATCATATTGAGGGGGTGGATCGTGAGTTTCGGGGGAGGGGGTTGTCCATAATTTCACTTGTCAAATTTCTTCGTCCTCACTATCTGACAGATATCTATATTAATCCTTGGATCTAATGGAAGGAGTTAGCTCAGGGAATTAAAGAAAATAAGGGGGCGGTTGTGACGGAACAAGAAAAGAAAAGATTAAGAGACAAATGAAAAGTAGGAGAGAAAGAAATTAAAGAGAGAATTAAAGAAATGAGGGGGCGGGTGTGAAGGAACGAGAAAAGAAATTATTAAGAGACAAATGAAAAGAAGGAGAGAAAGAAATTAAAGAGAGAATTAAGAATTAAGAGATGGGGAGAGCGATGCAGTGTTCTAAAGAACGAGTGAATGAGTGAGAGAGAGAGCAGGAGAGAGAAAGAGATAATTATATAGCACTAGAGAATGAGAGAATAATAAAGAGAGAGAGAGAGAGAATGGAGAAATGACTGAAAGTGAAAGGGACAAAGATAACGGGCAGGATCAGTTAAAGAAAGAAAGAAACCGAATAAAATGAGAAGAGAGAGAGAAACAGACAGACAGATAGACAGAGAGAGAGATAGAGAGAATGAGAGAGAGAGCGAAAGAGTGATAGATAATCATGAAAAGAGAGATACAAACCGAAAGAAGGGTTCAGATTCCCCATCTCGGGATGACACGGCCAAGAAATAATCGAAATTTGAGTCCCCAATTTTTGAATAATTAATTTCAAAGAGACCAACTTAATATCACTCTCCTATCAAGGGAGTGTATTTCCCTGATCTTGAAATGAAGAAGACGATGTTTATGCAATCATTTTCACTCTACTTTAAAGCCTTATGATGGAAATAATTTTTACCGTAGGCAGGGGCTGAAATATTAATAGCAAACGTGATAAATGCGTGCATTGAGACGTTGCCTGTATATTCAGGGCGTATACAGGGCGTACAAAGAAAAAAAAGATGAAAGAATTTGTGGGTAATGAGGATCATGGCATCATGATGCTTGAATAGTAATTAAAATGTTGCATTTACTTTTCTTGTTTCATTTACTGATTAATTCAAAGTTCTGTCATGATTATTGAATATTCAGAATGAAAAATGGAGATTGTTGAATGAAATACTGAAACTCATTTTGTAATTGATATAGGAAATAATTATTATCATGGCTTTTTAAAAGTGATTCAAGAAAAGAAATCTGTTTTTGGCAAATAATAGTTTTATACATCATTTTCCACGGTAAAAACAACATATATAAAATCAATGACAAAATGATTTTTTGAATATTTTGGGGTAATTGGTATTTTTTAAAGAGGATTTAGTTTTCCGATGATAGTTATCCTAGAGAGCAGTTTTCTTACGGGATATCTAGTGTCCTGATTGTTATTTGTGATAGTTGCCAAGGGTAAACTATTCTCAATATAAGAGATACTTTCATGCAGACACACATGACACATCGCAATTATACCAAGGTGATTTTTTTTATTGACATACCCTGAAGTGCTAGTTACTCGATGATTAAGTAACCGCAGAAAGAATCATGAAGATTGGCGTGGTATTGCCTCTCACTCATGATATTCTCCAGCGGTAATAAATTTGTCTTAATCTGCCTACTATAAGAATAAATAGAATTTATCTTTTTGAAAGTATTATCATGAAAGGAAGGCTGATGTTCTGGGTGTGAGATGATGCTAATTACATCGTTATTAAATTTGGTTAGATTTGATGATTGATATTGGGTAATGTAAACAAGTCAAGAATGTTCCTAAAAACCAGAAGCGTCATCAAGACGAGAGTATAAAGCCCCCCCCCCCCCTCCTCATCTTTTCCTAAAGGCAAATACTGTGTACTGTCAAGGATGGAAATATGTTTATTCCGTCGACGCCTTGACGCCTTGCTCTTTTAAATTTTCATCAGTGTTCTTGTCAACCACCCCTCCCCAATCTCTCTCTCTCTCTCTCTCTATCTCTCTCTCTCTCTCTCTATCTACCTCTCTCTCTCTATCTATCTCTCTCTATCTATCTCTCTCTTTCTCTCTCTATCTCTCTCTCTATCTATCTATCTCTCTCTATCTCTCTCTCTCTCTATCTCTCTCTCTATCTCTCTCTCTATCTATCTCTCTCTATCTCTCTCTCTATCTCTCTCTCTATCTATCTCTCTCTATCTATCTCTCTCTCTATCTATCTCTCTCTCTCTCTCTCTCTCTCTCTCTATCTCTCTCTATCTACCTCTCTCTCTCTGTCTCTCTCTATCTATCTCCCTCTATCTATCTCTCTCTCTCTCTATCTATCTCTCTGCCTACCTCTCTCTCTGTCTCTCTCTATCTATCTCCCTCTTTCCAAAAATGTCACATGTCTCTATCCTTCCCTGGTAACAGTTTTATACCACCCGACTACGTCACCCCTACAGTTTAAATCTCGAACAGGAAGGATTTGTCAAAACAGGGACGCGTAAAGAATGTGGTAATCTGACATGTACTCCTAGAGGGCGCAAAAGCGTCAACCTCTAAAAAAAAATATTTTGATATGGGCGAGAAAGAATGTCGTCCAATCGATCAACATCCTCAAAATAACTTGTTGTTGTATTTTCCCCAAAAAATAATTTAATTAGAATTGAGTAACTTACATACACCGATAATCTTTACCCATCAGTGGATTAAAAAGAAATCTATAGGGAAAACAGCTTAATACACAGCTTTTTGAGAATAAAAGAGTTTGTCTTGGATTCTTTATTTTTGTAATAGCGCCATCTAGTGTTCCAATCGTCAAAGCGACCAATACTGACAATATTTTTTTCTCTTCAGCATGATTATTGCTGTACTTGAATGAACTATTTAGCTCTTATCTATCATAGATTCATGGTGTATATATACATTTATACAACACCTACGTGGATCCTTGTCATTTGATTGGAGGAATGTTGGTCACATGATATTCAATAGATGTTATATTGGACGGGCGTGCATTGTTGGTTATATGCGCCGTGCATTTTTGGTTATATGCAGACTGCGTATCTCTCTGCCGTGCGTGTATCCCTGCGTGTATCTGACGCGAAGGCAATCTGAATGTAATCGAGAAGGCTTGACTCCAACTTTAATTTATCATTGATATAAGGAGTAAAGCATAATTTGTTGATTAACGTTTTATTAGATCTTCTTCGATGTTGTATAAAACAAATAATGAATATTTTTTATTCGTTTAATAATAATAGTGCGAATATTTTCATTCGTTGAAAGATTAATGTTAATTATATTCAACTCGGCTGACGCCTCGTTGAATAGAATGTTAACCTTTTAACTCATGGAAATATTCGCACTATTGAACTCATAACCATTCATTATTTGTATAATATTTATGGCACATTATTCTTGAAACGTTTATTGGTATGTAAGCAATGGTTCGACCCACAATTTTCAATCTGCCAGGCAAAGTGTTCCCATCATGTCAATATAAACCTATTCAGCTTTTTGGCCATTTACATGTTGGTGGTATGGTGTATTGTTACAGGTCATACATAATTATATAAGAATCATTTCAGTGATAGCGGAAATGACAAGAAAAGAAAATATCCTGAATGTGTTCAAGTGTTCTAGTTATAGTCGGATATATGTATCATTACAGAAAAATGGCCACTGTAAACAGGTTACCTTTTGAGACATGATTTACACCACAATATTGTTCTCGTTTGGGAGAGACAAAATGCCCTGCCACTATTCTAAACAAGTGGCCTTTATAAAGAGGCGGTCGCTAAGTCAGATTGGACTGTAATTATTTGAATTTCAAAAGCAAATCGACGTGTATTTTATTATTACTGTTGAATACATATTTTGATGAAACGGTATTAATCATCGATTCTGCTACATGATATAGCAATGTTTAATGATTTTAATTATTTGTATATTTTTTAGAACATGGACAGGTTACATATCTTGATGCTTGTCGTCATGGTAACATTACTCGGCTTCTTATCATCGTCTGATGCTGGGCGTGGGGATGGATGCAGATACTACGGTGAGTAGTTAGATACCAGTCGTTGTGCGTATCAGTGTCTGCACGGTGAGACCAGGCTGACGTCATACTGCATAGGTTATGCCCCCCCTTCTCTCTCTGTGTCTGTTTCTATCTGTCTCTGTCTCTTTTTTTTTCTCTCTCTCTCTGTATGTCTGTCTATTTATGTATCTCCCTCTCAACGTGGGCGTTTCACCATGAACATTCCCCATGCCCCCCCCCTCCCCAGTACCAAGAGACGTGAACCATGCATATAATTCATTTTCAGAACTGTATTTTTTGTTTGTTCATTAATTCATACTTATTGAAAAACGTAACGCGAAGAAAAACTATTTGTGGGTAAAAATGGGATTAACAGGAAAAGAATGATACAGAACCAAGAAGTAATTAAAGTCCCACTGCACTACTTACAGTTACTTGCGCCCTCTATATTACAAACAATGCATAATCGGTGACCATTGGTCCCCCATGATCCTCCTTTCTTATGTTAATTGAGAGCTGATTTGATGAGGTAGGTACAGATGGGCTTTAAATATATTTAAAAACAGATGAACTGGCAGGTTAAACTTTGAGGAAATCAAAAGAATGATACAAAATAAAAAAAATAAAACGCCATCTCTGTGATTTTTCTTTGTTGCTTTTTGTCATTTTCTCTGCTAGGTAAGATGTGTAAGTATCAAGGCACACGCTATGAACGCTGGGATACATGGTCAACTAAAAATTGCTACGAATGTACGTGCCTTGGGAAAGGCTACGGGTACAAATGCTGTCAAGAGTAAGTTATCAAACACAATTATAGTTTATCTGACGAAAAACAAAGGAGATTATATAAATACAGTTAAATATGTTTATAACGACCACCCAAGGGAGACACGAATAATAATAATAATATTAGTAGTATTAATGACTGCTTTGAGAGAAATAGTTGTTTTTATACGCTCAAGGGAAGGTTAGAATTGTGCTATTACCCGAGGCGTGCCGAGGGCAATAGCCCAATTGCAACCTTCCCGAGTTTATCTGCACGGTTGTTTTTTACGAGTGTATCTTTGAGAGTAGACTAGATCCAGATTCTAGTCTATAAGCAAGATATTTTTACAATTTTGGGTGGGCCGGCCCTGTGGGTAATATGGAGAAGAACCTGCGCTTTCATATGACACCTCACTTATTGAGTATCACCTTCAGGATCACAACAGATAAAGGTTTGAATCTCGAATTGAAAAAAAAAACTTGATTTTTTTTTTGCATGGTCGCGCAATGCACGTAGACTGCATAGAGACTGCATTGCGTGCACACAACATCGGGTGCGCGATCAGACACCCTGACTGCTAGATCTATTTTCGTCTACGTCTATGCTGGTACTACATTTTCAGCAACTAAACGAACATGTTTATGGATAATTTCACGTACCCTTTTTGTTGTTGTTGCTGTCAGCGAGTCTTGCATTTCATAAGTTGAAATCTTGGGAGAGTCTCTTTAGCCATTTTTGTCTTGTTTGGAATTGTCTTGTCTTGTATGAAAATACTGACCAATTCTTCGCACACGTACGGTATCCTCGATCGCTCAAACCATTTTTTAACATGTAAACCTATGGGTAACCATGGTTACTGGGATTTTAGAACTATTTTTTAGAAATATTTTCCGGTAACCATGGTAACTGGGATTTTAGAACTATCTTTTTTAATTTTAAAGGAATAGTTAAAGTTTATGAATGCAATTTCGACCAATCAGATGGCTGGATTTCTTAAGTGAGGTATATCAAACTTTATATGGACTGCTGACGGGAGTATTTCCCAAGTGGTTATATTTTCCCAAAGCGCGCAGCGCTGAGGGAAATATGGTCACGAGGGACCATGCCAATTACTGGTTGTTAGATAGCCTTGGTTTGATATTTTTTTTTTGATTTGATTTGAGAACAATTTGGATCCTCACAATTTATATCACGTGACGAGCTCTGGACCAATAACATCTCGGTATCTGTCTAAGCTATCTAATATAAAACTATAGTTCATCTGACGAAAAACAAAATAGATTATATAAATATATTGTCTCTTTGCCTCAAACCCATATCATGGGGGCGGGTGGATGACTATTAGAAAGTTGTCGGCAAAACTTTATAATTTATCTCCAGGGACTTGTTAACATTGTTCAGATAATAGAAAATGGTGCCCAGGTAGTGACTTCAATGATAAATGTACGATTAAAGATAATCTGAAAGTTTGGGTGAAAACAAATCGTTATTAATGATACAAATTTGGGAAAACTGATCTAATCGATTCCTTAATTCTCCCATCTATATAATTATAATTCAATTACGTTTTAAGTGAATGTAAATCATTGCAAAGCAATGAATTAGCTCGTATACCATTTCAAACATTGATTTGTCGAAAGATTTTTCAAAGCCTGTTACATATAATTATATTTGAAATTGATTGAAAAAACACAAACATTTTTTTATATTTTTTTTTAACAGCATAATTCAAGAAAAAGAAAATTCATCTCCTCCCTTTCTCTTTCTCTCTCTCTCTCTCTCTCTCTCTCTTTTTCTTTCTTTCTCTCTATCTATTTCTCTCTCTCTCTCTCTTTTTCTCTCTCTCCCTCTCACCCCCCCCCCCCCTCTCTCTCTATCTATCTCTCTCTCTCTCTCTCTCTCATTAGTTACTGGCTACCGATGATCTTCGATGAAGACCAATGCGAGGCCGTGTGGGATAAGGAGACATGCTCGTACTCCGTCTTACCCAGGAACCCAACAGACACAAAGCCCTGTGAAATATTCGCCGGGATCCTTAAATAGATATAGCGCCATCTATAGACAACTACTTTATTGTATTTCTTATTTCTTACAATGCAGTATTCAATATTATCATCCATATAAGGCTTCCAAGTGGTACAATAAATCAGTGTATCCAATATCTTTAGCGCAGTACCCGGATGACTGATCAATATTGTTTTCGTATTGCTCAGTCATCCGGGAACTTCAACTATCGATATAGATATCACACGTTAACAAAGCCATATTTACATATAGGTAATTCAAATGTTGTTATTTCGCTAGTAGTAGTCAGCCTGATATAGATAATAATAATAATATTATATGGCTTTGTTTTCATGTGAAACAAGAATAAATTTTTATAGCTCGGGCATAATGATTTTTGCCAAGATGGATTCGTCAGTGGTTAAAAGACTGTTAAACATATTTCATAATGTAGGTTATGCAATCATAGCACAATAGTTTAATATATACATAGTGTTCTTAGCAGGGAGTTGGAATAGAAATGTATTCGAGCACTAATTTATTTATTATGCTGATTTAAAAATGATTTAAAGATTGTTATTTAAACCACTCTTATGATTGACGCAAAAATAGGTTATATACCTGTAAACTTGACAACTGCAGTATTTATTATATTAATTATTTATGTTACTTTTGTTTTGTAGGGGGGGGGGGACCCGGCTCGTAACAGATTGTGTTCTTTTTCTATTATTAATTCTACTAAGCTGGGAGAATAGGAGATTATGAGAAGTTTATTTATATATTTTAAATGATAATATCTATAAACATAAAATATGATGTTGAAAACACTGCTTAGTACTACCTTTGTTTTTTAATATTTTCTAGAGAAGTGTATTTATCATTCAATGATAAACTGATTGTCAATTTTTCAATGAGTAGATGATTTAAAATGTTTTGTTTTAAACATACCTTTTATCTTATAGCGCCCTCACCATAGGAATTGTTTTGAAAATAGAGAACTATAGAGTTGTGTAAAATCAATTTGGCCCACATAGTCGATATCTACATTGTTTTTCAATTCTTATGTCGTTGCTAAGCGTCTTTCTAATATAGCCAATGAAATAAAACAGTATTGGCTGGAGCTGATCGCTTTAGAAGGAACAAGTCATATTGAAACTACAGAATTCATTCATTAATTTCTTTTTCTTTTAACAATAAAATAATAGTGGGTTCTTGGACGGCGTTCATATCTTTCAGAGTTGACGCTCCTGGCCCTTCTTGATTATTACCCCGGCTCTAGCATGACTGCCATTATGGCGCTCTACTATTTCAAGGAACTAATTCCTGTCAGGTACCCATTTACGTCACCTGGGTTGAGTGTGGCAAATGTAGGTTAATACCTTGCCAAAGGACATGGTTACTAACTGCTGGCAAAATGCCCTACACTATTCCGAATTGCTGACAACAATATGGATTGCGCTTCATTATGCTATTGTTACCCTTATATATATCATTAATATTATCATTTATGTTCACAGGAAGAAAAAAAAGGAGCCCACATTTATCAAATATATGATACTTCTCCGAAATCTTTAACAAAACTACGTTGATTGCGCTCAATTATTATGCTATGTTATATCTTAAAATTCTACCTTACTATGTATAGCGCGTATAAAGAATACTTTTTGGGTATCATGCTCTATAATTACAAGAATATACTTATCGTTATTATTATTATTGATACGTTTAAATTTGTTATTATTATCGTTTATATTCACAGGGAAAAAGTTGCACACATTTATGAGGTATACAGTACTGTTAAAAATAAATGACCTATTGGTATAGAATTATAAGACCCGTGTGTGCTACGTAAACGCATTCAATTATTGAACATAAAAAGTGAGTTTACACGGATCGTTGAGAAATTCCTGACTTGAGGCTCGTCTACTAATGGTGGAGAGAGGGAGAGAGAGGGGGGGGGGGAGCAATAAAGAAATAGTAGAGGAAAAGAATGAATTAAGGTCTATATCCAAAGAATAATTTGCATGAAAATCGACAGTTTGATGGAGATAGAGTGATGAAGAGAAGAGAACAGACACAAAAGAGAAGTAAAACAATATTTTAGAGAAAAGAAATGAAAGAAGAGAGAGGAGAGAGATAAAGAGAAAGTGAGAGATAGAGAGGGGGAGAGAGAGATAGAGAGAGAGTGGGAGGGAGAGAGAGAGAGAGAGGGGGAGAGATAACAAATGCAAATACGGAGAACATAAAAGGAAACATGAAGGGTTTTACATGTTTATAGCATTATATAGAGAGTGAAATGTAATGAAGCAACCAAGGAAGAATAAGAATAAGTTAATCTACTAAAAGAGAAAGCAAAGATAACTGAAAATGTAAGTCTTCTTTTTATAGACCACGAAAAGATCTTCTCTCTTTCTCTCCCCCTCTCTCTCTCTCTTCTTCTTCTTCTTCTTCTTCTTCTTCTTCTTCTTCTCTCTCTCTCTCTTCTTCATATCTCTCTCTCTCTCTTGCTTTCTCTCTTTCTCTCTCTTTCTCTCTCTCTCTCTCTTCTTCTTCTTCTTCTTCTTCTTCTTCTTCTTCTCTCTCTCTCACTTCGTCCGGCCTGATCAAACCGAGCGCGCACCCCAACAATAACCCAACAATAGGAAACAACAATAATAAAAAGACATCCTCCTTTGACATCCTAATCCCATCTTTATCCGCCATCCTCATTAGTGTACCCCCTTAATTGAACCCAAACCAATTAAGCTGCACCCCTATGAGCCCTCCCCGCGGGGGTATAGGGTACCCATGTTGCACCCATGTTTTTTGGTAGAACCTGGTAGAACAAAAGGGGTGAGAGATTGATGGGTCTGATTGGCAGGTTAGTCTAAAGGGGTTGGTGATGCTAGCCCAACTTCTTTTTGGTGTGTATCTGTGTGTGAGGGGGGAACAAGATTAGAGAGGAGGGGAAAGGAGAAAAGGAGGGAAGGGGGAAGGGGGAATAGAGAGAGAGAGAGATAGAGAGAGAGAGAGAGATTGGGGAGACAGTATATGGAAAGAAACACTCAGATAATAGCTTAGGATAGATATTAATACAAATAATAGTGAACATTTATAATGCGCCATGTCTGTCAAAAATGACACTCCTGGCGCAGTTGTGTGAAAATTTTATAATCCTGGGCAAACGACCATCAAGTGATTCAAAAAAGAAAGTAAAATACACATAAGTTAAAGTTTAACATACTTCAGGACATAATTTTGGAATAATAAAATTCAATACAAAGAAAACTATATATCTTAAAACCTAAAAGCAAGGTTACATACGCATAATACACAGGTATGAATTGAAACATAATCCTATAGGATATCCAATACAAAGCATATTACAGTAATACAAGTTATATAAGGGTAGATAGATAGTTTAGCTGGTACATTGTTGATATAGATATATATAGATAGACAAATGCATTGTAGATAGATAAATAGGCCTATTAAAGATAGATGTCGCGGCCTTTTGACAATAATTGGAGGGTTCACGACAACCGACATTTTGTTTCTTTTTTCGGTCTCGTGGGTAAGTCTGTCCCGTCGACCTTTTTGAACTGTTGCTTGTGCCTACAAACCGAGTGGCGACCTGCACGTACCGGTATTGATACACCGTGACATAATTTCACAGACATAAATTTATAGACTGTGACATATCCTCAAACATAGGTTATGACATTGTATCATGTTTTTTTAATCTTGCTCCTATACTAGTCCTAGCCTATGAAAACAGGCTCTTGGAATTGTGGCAAGTATTTATAAAATGAAGTCGAGTACTGGGACCCGTTTCACAAAGCCCTTTTTCAACGAAAAAATGACACAAATCAGTGACAATTCTGCTGATAACCAATCAGAAGCAGGGATTTCACTAGCTTATAACAAAAACTGTGATTTGTCACCGATGACATGTTTTGTGAAATGGGGGCCCAGATTTAAGTGCTGATGGACGGGAAAACGGAGCGAGAGAAGGGGGAAATATTATTTAGTGAAATTAACCTAAATTATACGAATTATTTGAAGTTGGGCGGATGGAACGGAAAGAGAAAGATATAGAGAGAGAGAGAGAGAGAGAGAGAGAGAGAGAGATAGGCGGAGAGAGAGGGGATAGATAGACAGAGAGGGAGAGAGAGAGAGAGAGAGAGAGAGAGGGGAGGGGGGAGGGGGAGGAGGGGGCAGTGAGAGAGAATGGGAGTGATATATAAAAGATTGAAGTACTGGTGGATGGAAACAAAGAATCAGAATTGGCGCAAATATTATTCAGTGAAATTAACCAAACATACACAAAGTATTCGCAGTGGGGCAAGTAGGTAAGGTGGGGAGGGGGGGGGGGGGGCGGTAGAGAAACCGCCATAGCATGGACCTACATCCAGACCGAAACCACCCTACTATAAGTTTAGATTTTATCGCCCTTCCCTTCCACTCTCCTCTCTCGCCATCCTTTTCCTTGCGACACAGACTTGACAGACACCGTATTCTGTTTCTTTCAAAATGTCATAAAGTTGTATGCCCTTCTCCCTCTAGCTGTTACACAGACTCAGACAAGCAATAAAACATATTTTTTTCTCGGTGTCCTATGAAAACTCATATTTTTACTGACAATCCCGATTCACGCTTGCGAAGGGATCACGACTTTCTGCCCTTTTGCGAACGCGCGTAGTCTCAAAATAAAGACCCAAAGCAAGCATCCATTACAGAAGTGACAGAAAAGTCACCAAGCAAATACTGACGTAAAAATGAAGGAAAATTAGGAACGAGAAAGAGAGAGAGAGAGGGAGAGAGAGAGGGAGAGAGAGAGAGAGAGAGGGGAAGGGGAGGAGGGAAAGAATTAAGGGGGACGGACTGAAAAAATAAGAACCGGATCCCAATCGCACTCTACAGCATTCAATGAGAAAATTTAAAAATTGTATGACAGAAAGCGGTGTGTCTGCGCGTGAGAATGAATGTTTGGAGGATGTGTGCTTTGGGGCGTGTAGGCCTATGTGGGGGTTGTCTTCACGTCATTACAAATGAAAGCATACATGAGACTCAGCATGCAGAGATAATCAAACTCAATAATAATATGAAATAATACCCCCCCCCCCCCCCTCTAAAAAAAAAAGGGGGGGGGGGGAAGGGTTGAGTATATTATACTATGCCGACCTCGGTCGACCGAGAAATCATTTGTTGCATTCCACCACGTCTGTGTACATGTCATCACCCCTCTCTCTTCACGGCTAGGAAGAAATGGAATAGTCCACTTTCAAAGTATAAATAGTCTTACACATCAGACCTGTTCGTCAAACGGAACGCCGCAAATCATAGAATGATAATAGCAGTAATTAATTGAATTGAACTGAACTCATTTATTCACCACCAATTGAAACCATTGAAACAAAAAATATATAAATGTACAATGACAATGTCAATATAACATAAATACATGACATGAATCGTAAAAATACATGTTCTACAGCGATATACATGTACATTATAAAAATATTAAAAAATAGTTAAAAGTAAATTAGTGTCAAGAGTAAAGCAATACATGACTATTTACAATGAGTTTGTGATCGATGTAAAATAGAGTATACAAAAAGCACATGTGCCAGTCGAGTCTGATTCTCGTTATCTAAAGCCTATAAAGTTTATAGAAAAACACACGATGGGTTTCCAAATCCTATAAATGTGTATAATATTACAATTAAAAAAGAGACTGGTTGCTATATAGGCCTACAACTATATAATTAGAAGGTTATAATTCGTGGTTATTCATAAAGTAATTAATGTAAATATGTATTGAAATATGTAAATAAAAATCTCGCTCGAGGGTGAGAGAAAAAATAGAAATATTGGTAGTGGAATACTCAATTTTGTATAAGAATTATTTACCGTTAAAATAGGGAATTAAACAAAATATGAAAAGTGGTCAAACTTTGAGAAAAAAATTGTACGTATACCCGTCTTAGTGGATTGTAATATGGTGTAAAATAAACTTTCTTCGCCTAGTGGAACCGTTTTAATGATTTGTATTACAAAAATAAATTTAATCTCGATGCTTAAAATCTATTTTTCAATATCCTATGACTATGGCAACTTCACCAGTTGTTTATTATCCTCGTTTACTGATGTTAATAAATAATTTTGTGACACTATCAGTATGATGGCAAAGACGATTATTATGATATAAAACAAATCAACCTTTCATTATTAGGGCATGGAGCTTGAAATTAGGCCTCACAAAAGATGTTGTATTGCCCTTTGCGACCAACCCAAAAATCTTGAAATAATGTACGGTCGTCTTTAAATTTTTTTTTTGTTTATTAACGTTTAAAAAAGAAGTTTAATGAATACAAAAATATGTATTACAGCATTAAAAACTGATAAATATCAGTGCAAATAGGGAACAAACAAAAAAGATTCCGACCGACCGATCGACCGACCGATGTTTTGGCACCTAAAAGGGCAAAACAAAATCTTTTTCTTAGGCCTAAGTTAAGAATGGGCCCCGCCCACCCTCCCTCTAAAGACCGCGCCTGGTAACATTACTTTTCGCCCCTTCCCATAATATTATATGCACTCCACCGAACCCCTCATCCAACCTGACCCCTCTATCCAGTGCGGTCAGAAGTGGAACAGTCCAGTCTCCAGTCTACACTCCACCAAACCCCTCATCCAATCCGACCCCCCTATCCAGTGCGTCAGAAGTGGAACAGTCCAGTCTCCAGTCTGTCAGGCCTTGTCAACTACTCGCCGGAGGGTAGGCATTCCCCCTACATTTCTGAGGGATTCTCAAGAGACAAATTAGCGGACTTTGGAACACAATTTCTCCATTACACCGCGATGACGTTTTGCCCCGGCCCCCGCGGCGAATGAAGAAAAAAAAAGAAACAAGAAAGAAAGGAGAAACTTCGCAGAAAAAAACAGAAAATACATTTCCAGCTCTGTTTACAGCCACATTATTTTTAGATCGTTGTTTTTTAGATGAATTTGTTTCCCACACTTCAGAAAATAAACGATTTTGACGAGTTTGTCGTGGGTTGGAGCCCAGATAACTTTGCGATCATACCTTGGGTACTATAATCATTAATCGTTCTTAATTGCGTAGATACAGTCTGCGCATGGACTTTTTAAAGAATTTGTACCAAAATATTATTGTTAAACCCATCGAGAAGAACATTAGATACGTGCTTATGAAAGTTATGTAATCGTTATTCATAACTGCACCGATGGTACATGATTATATGGAACATCGGTTGAAGTAGTCTTCACAATTAAGAGGGTAAACAAAGGTATTCATGTAGCACCTCTATAGCACTTTGGCAGTGATTATTCCAAAATGCACAAAGTGG
>JAVYIG010011424.1:0-61004 GCA_035222895.1 Strongylocentrotus droebachiensis
GATAATAAAATCTTTTTAAATGAGTTGGATCAATTATTGTCACTGTCTTAGGAGTGTGGATTAGTCCAAAGTTGAATTAACCGAAAAGAATGTAGGAGAGAGAAAGAATGAGAGGCAGGTAGTGTTGACAAAATTTGCAGAGCAATCCAATCCTTGTAATAAGTTGATTCGAGTATGAAAGTAAAAGAGTAACACAAACAGAATGGCAAAAATTTGAAATGAATCGGATCAATAGTGAGGAAGTTATGAATGTTTGAAATATGAGATCACTTAGTCTATGCAAATCTCAAATTGGTAGTTCGGTCTGTAGATTGTGACGTAGGACGTGGATAACTGTCCCATTAGACGTGTACAAAAATATCATTAATTTCTGTTTTTCTCGTAAGTTCCTTCTCCTTTGGGGCACTACTCAAAATATATTATAGATAGCATACTACAGTGTAGGTCCTCTCTAAAAAGAATAGTCCATCCTGAGCAATGAATTTTTGAAGAAATTTATATTAAAAAAAAAAAAATCATTTTATATGTTGGAACACATGGGAAAGTAGTCCGGCACTACATCACGTTTACATCACTGCTTTAATTAGCCAATTGAAGTGCCCATATAGTGATAACAACTTTCAAATTCAACATTCATAACTTTCTTATATTTTGTCAAATTTAATTGAAACTTTCATCAGTTTACTTCTCTGATTTGTCCGCTTTCTTTTAGAGTGGTTGTTTACTTGGGTTCAATTTTTGAAGTACTGCATGGAGCTTGATATAACTCGGGAAGTAAAAGGAGTTGAGGTATCATCGAGGCCAGGTAGGATGGGAAAAAGAACAAATAAAATGATTATAGTCTATGAAAAGGGGAAATAACTTCCGACTAAACAGGGTTGACTAGTTATAAATATAAATAGGCAAGACACAAACACGTTAGTCTATTTCTGCACAGCTTTATACTTCTAGTTCCTCTTTTGAAATATCCTTATCCATCTACACTACACAAAAACTTTCAATTTTCATGGATGGGGAAATGTGACAGAGTGAGAGCGAGAGAGGAAATCCAACTAATATCTTCACGGCGGGGGGGGGGGGGGGGGGTGTAATTTCACGAAGAGAGAGAGAGAGAAATGTTTGGTGGGAGGGTGAGCATGTCAGGGAGGGTTCTAGGACAATTACATGTACCCCCTGGCCCCCCCCCCCCATAGGCCGATAATTCGCTCACTAGGGGGGGGGGGGGGGGGGGGGTAGTAAGTACTATTTTTTTTTTAACCCTTAAGAATTTGCAAAATCACACCCTACCCCCCCCCCCCCTGGATCCGCCACTGCTCGGGGCTGCTGCCCTGGAATTACAAGGGGAATTATACAGGACACATTCTAGGGGGCTCGCCTTGTAGGGGCATTGGCGCAATAAGCAAAATCGTTTGGCGGGCAGAAGAAAAATCTGAATCACCACCAATCTTACATGTAACATGCAGGCCCCGCAGAACGTTTTTCCAAAGTGGAGTATTAACGATCAGGTAGGTATAGAGTGTAGGGGGCCAAATTCCTGAGAAAATATTTAGCGGCGAGTCAGCCAGCCGGTGAATAAACAGGGGGGGGGGGGGGGGGGGGAGGGAGGACTATTTTTTTCTTTCTTCAAAATTTGTGAGAATTATTTAGTGCCGAATCAAAACCCACCCCCCCCCTCCCTCCCTCCTGAGCCAGGAGGGGGGTGCCCGTCTAATAAATAATTAAATTACCTGTTTTCATTTGGTCAGGCATCCCCCCCCCCCCCCCCCCCACCCTAGATCCGCCAGTGGGGCTAAGCCCCATGGAGCTCAGGGGTTTTAGGCATTGATTACGGTCAAAAGAGCATATTTTGATACCTCAGGGCAGGTTACTCATTCTTTCTATCTTTTTCTCTTTAACATACTTTTTCAAAAAGTGTGGGGGGGGGGGGCTCGATCCCCGCTGCTCTGCAAGTCCTGGCTGACATGAATTAAGGCTTCTAAATAAGTATATTTTTGCCTGACTGTAAATTTTGGAACAAACGCATACATGCAAAGTATAATTTACAATAAAAATTAGAAAAAATCCCGGAAATTTGTGTCATTTCAGCAACATTTGTAAATCACTGGTATGATATCGAATTAGAAATAAACCACGTTTGAATTTATTCGCCGGGGGGGGAAACTGCCCCCCCCCCTCCCTTATTACGCTACACTGGTCTCATGTCTTCTCACCCCTATATAAAAACACTCTTAATTTCCCATCCTCACAACATTGTTGTGTTTGGGATCGGTGTTAAGTTATTGGCATATATTGAGAGGTACATGAAATAAAGAGATGCTGAGACTTTGCTTGAAGTGTAATATGCAAGAGTATAATTTATTATAACTCTAAAACGATGAGTCGCATAGTCCAGATTCAAGTATATTTACAAGATATAGAGCAGACAAAGTATAGGTACTAGCTTGGTGATGGTCTGAACTCTTCTCCTCTCAGAAAGCCAAAACCTGTAATCTTTATACAGGAGGATACCAGTAATATCAGCGTAGGTTATGTCAAAGGGACAAAGACAAGTTCCCTCTCAAAGTCATTTAGCTAACACATGTATACCACCGGGGCTGTTCTGGGAAAGGGTCTTATCAAACAAAGGGGGCTTTGGTTATTGGGAGAAAGACAGGAAGTCTTTTGTTTTGGAGGTTTGGGGCTCTTATCGAGTGTATACAATTTTGGGTTTATTTGGCTGAATAAGTTATTAAACAAATGTCTTGGAAGGAGGTCTGGTATTGTCGCAGGGTGGGTCTTATCTGTATTGGGGCATACTGAGTGATATTACATATTATTACTGAGGGGGGTGTAGACTTGTACTACCATTACATGACAACATTTCCACGATGTCAGCGCGTTTGTAAAATCCCTCTATATAGGGGCATGCAGAATGTTTAAGGGAATTTAATTCCTGTTTACTCACCTTTTCTTTGAATGAAATATAATTTATAATTATGTATTCAATTCAGGTTTTATTATTTTCTATTTCGTTTTGGTTAACAAAATAATACAAACCATTTTACTCCTTCATTAGCCTACTGCTGATTTTTTGTTCGGGGGGGGGGGGGGGGGGGGGGCCTTACCCACGGGTCAAGTACGGTCCGTTCGGGCAAGCCAAAATTAGTTCAATTTAGCTTGCCTAGCTGGCCTATTGGGGTTTAAGGGTGCCTAAGTTACCTCTCCCTTTCTCTGCCGAACCCCTTCCCCTTCTTTCTAATTCCTCCCTTACGTCTCTTTCACTGAAATAATTACAGCCATAACTGCTTCGAAATAATCTTAAAACTTTTGCAATGAATTTTGTAATAAAACAACTGACCTCCCTTGTTTCATGTCGAATACGAGAGCTTACCAGTTACCAATTAATCCAGGAGTATATACTAGCTAGCTCGCATGCAAACTACTATAATGAATGTCATTGTCATAACTGGAGATCCCATATCGTAAAATTCTGGGAATCCCTGAGCTGAGTACGCGCACTACATCAATTTTCAACTACTATGTGGGCCATGACCTGTCATCGGAATTCATAAAATCAAAATAAACTACGGTAGCCCCATAGAGCTATATAATACTTACACTAGCCCTCATCTCCCGACCCCGGCTTGATGAGGTCGGGTCGCTTCGTAGTATAAGTAGTGTAAATGAAAGGGTCTGGACTAAAAGACTAGACATGCATCTGCTGAAAAAAAGAAGAAAAAAAAAAGATACGTCTATTCTCCAAATTCTTATTCACATATTCTCTCTCTATGAAACAGATGATCTAATGGATGCATTGTTACTGTAAGTATTTGAGGAACAATCTGAACTGAATCAATTTGAATGAAAATGCCAATAAGATGAAAATATTGATGTCGAATTGTTCACCTTAATCTATGTTCAGCCCCATGCATACGATTTCGTGTCCTGTCGAAATCGTTGTGTTTGGCAAAGTTTGGGGCGTATCATCAGATTACAGTTTCGTGCCACAGATTTTTGTATCGCTTTTAAATATAAAAAGCACCTCTTATTCAATAATTCAATTGAATAAGAGGTGCTTTTTATATTTTCATTATAGATCTAAGTGACTATTCTCTTGTGAATACTGGTAATTTAAAGTGTGGTGATGATTATGTGTGACAGAATACTTGTCAATTTCTGTTGCAAAACATTTTAATTTTGAGCTTGACTTTGTCTAGACCGAAAGCTTCAGTCTCTATAATCGTCGGTTGTTCCACTGAGACTACGTCTGGCTCCACTAGACCTCGGTTATAGAGACTGAACGACTGCCTATACCACCACACGTTGAAGATATCACGGCTAGATTTTAGCCGTTAGGCCCCTCCCACAAACATGACAAAACTTTATGCCCCCAAAATCCCCCAAAATGTCATTTTACCTCGTGCATATCCAAATTTCAATTATCCATGTTGAAAATCTTGCAAGCCGTGTTAAACTCTCGCTGCCGTCAATCTGTGCGCCATCTACACGTTCGTAATGGCGTTAATCACAGTTTTTTTCTTCATAATCATTTTGCCTTCGGCGTAGACTAGAAGGGATGAGATTGACGGCAGCGAGAGTTTAACACGGCTTGCAAGATTTTCAACATGGATGTCGATTTTGACCCATAATTTCCTTAAAAGGGACCATTAAACGGATTATTTCAATCAAGTTAGTAAGTGGAACCGATGTATTATAGCCTAGGCCTAATTGAAACTTGGATATGCACGAGGTAAAATGACATTTTGGGGGATTTTGGGGGCATAACAATACGGCCGTGGCAAGTTTGTCATGTTTGTGGGAGGGGCCTAACGGCTAAAATCTAGCCGTGATATCTTCAACGTGTAGTGGTATAGGCAGTCGTTCAGTCTGTATAACCGAGGTCTAGTGGAGCCAGACGTAGTCTCAGTGGAACAACCGACGATTATAGAGACTGAAGCTTTCGGTCTAGACTTTGTCATGTCATGTCGTGTGCATTCTAGTTCTAGAGCTAGACTGTAGACTATTTATAATTTTCAATTATACAATTTCTGTGACAGAAAATATTTTAAATCTAACTTCTAAGACTAAATTAATTTTAAAGATTTCCAACAATCTTTGGCATATCAGTATCCATTGATTTGGTTTGACACAAACAAGGCAGAGGTTTGTATTTTACGGGGAATTTCGTTTTGGCCCAAATTTTTTTTACGAGACTATGATAATGAAATGTTGAGAAAATGTTGGCAAGCCACTGCACTAGCTGCCAAGTGAAATTGCTGTATTTATGATCTTTGACTTTTAAATAGTGTGTATTCACAGGAAGGTCTTGTTTCTATTAATTCTAATACAGCCTACAGCATATTAGGTAGTTTAGCGAAATGCACGCATACATATACATGTAGCTTTGCTCTAATGGACTCTTGATTACAGTTGTCGCTCTAGTTGTCTTACATTGCAGTTTGGAAGACTTGGCAGACATGTCTATGCTCCACCCTTTAAAATGCTTCTATATAGTTTCTTTCACATTGCCATGCATAACCAGAACTCAACTTTTATCTCTAAGCAGGTTGTTCTGAGAGTAGGCATATTGCCGTCGGCCACTTCTCTAAGTAATACACATTTATTGATATTTTATTTCTATTTTTGTATTTCCCAGGTGAAGAGGACACCAGTTTCAACTGGTTTGAGTAAACCCTTCAGGTATGGATCCTTGTGCCGAAGAAGGAGATTGCAGAGTAATCATTAAAGAAGAACCTCCAGAACTTGAGCCAACTTCCTTCACATTCTATGGCCAGATCAGTGACGCAATTAGTCATGGTTCAAATTCTTCAGGAAATGGCATTTGTTTTTCAAACTTGTCACAAAGTGGTGCATTTTCTTCAGAATCTTCCTCCCAAAGCACTGCCACAGGAAAAGACTGTGAATACTCTGGTCCATATAGTAACGAAATTGATGGATATGCACATAGCAGTAAGATTGATGGAGGATGTACAAGTACAGGCAATCATGTGAGAAAACAAGATGAGACTACTGAGAATTTCAGCACTGAACTGCCTGGTGTCCCTCAAGGTGCACTATTTAGGTACTACATCAACTTTGGTTCGTTTAGATAATAATAAAGCAGAACCTCCAGAATTTGATCCAACTTCCGTAAGATTCAATAGCCACGAGAGTAGTGAAGAACCACCGGTAGAATCCCAATCTTTGAGAAATGGCATTAGTTCTTTAAGCTTGTTACAAAGTAACACTTTTTCTTTTGAATGTTCCTCGCAAAGCAATGCCATGTTAGGAAAAGACTTTGAACACTCTGGTGCGCATAGCAGCAAGATTGATTTAGGAGAAAGTATAACTGGTGCCAACCATGATGAGAGGAAAGAAGACGAGATGCATGTGGATTTGACCATTGCACCACAGGGTGTTCCTCAGGGTGTTCCTCAGGTCCACTCCTAGGTCCACTCCTAGGTACTGCAACAACCTCTATTTATTCAGATGAATTTACAGCAGAACCTCCTACATTTAACCTGACTGAACAACCACAGGAAGAATGTCAGAGTTTTGGCCCAAATACCTCTAGAAATAGCAAATGTTCTTCAAGCCCATTACAAAGTAACATATTTTCTGCTGAAAGTTCCCCAGTAACAGATTGTAGGAACTCTAGTACAGAGTGTATGAGTGTTACCAATCATGATGAGAGTATAAGAAAAGGGACAACTGAGAATATAAGCATTGAATCGCCTGGTGTCCCTCAGGGTGCATTATTAGGTACTCCAACAACTTCTTTTTGTTCAAATGAAATGCGGACAAACCATTCTATGACTTCATTAGAAAAAACTTTAGAGCTTGTAAAGAAGAGAAAGAATGAGATGAGTAAGGGTAGAGGGTGAAAGTTGCAAGAAGGCTAAGAGGAAGCGAAAACCAACAAAACCTACAAAGTCTATGGAATACTGCAATGAAGCTGAAAGAATGGTTGTTGAAACCTACCATCGCCCAAAGCAACGGCTTCTTATTCAACAGATCAGGTTATGTTAATGGAGGCTGATTCATCTGCACTCAATGATGAACAGTTCTCGCAGTTCTCAACTCAGCACATGCATTGTCTTTTGAATTTTAAGCGATATGAATGCCTACAGTGCGGCCTAGGCTTTGCCTCTAAGAAAGCCATGAATGTCCATATCCGAACCCATTCTGAAGAAAAGCCATACTGGTGTACAGAGTGCGACATAGGCTTCACAGAACATCATTTGTATATGTCGCACATGCAGAGTCATAGGCCGTATGAATGTGATGAATGCGGTGCTGATTTTGCGGACAGTACAACCTTGCAGAACCACAAGCTCCTCCACTTACAATCAAAGAACTTCAAGTGCTCCGTTTGCTCCAAGATGTTCAAGCAGAGGGCTGGACTGGCCAGTCATATGATGAACGCCCATCCCCAAAGCCACACTGATGATAAGCCATTTTGGTGTAAAGAATGTAACAAAGGCTTCACCCAGAATCATTCCTACAAGGCCCATTTGCGGATCCACTCAGGGGAACGTCCATACTTGTGCAAAGAATGCGGTGCTGCCTTTGCAGACAACAAAAACCTTGCAGAACCACAAGGCACTGCACTCCGATGAGAAGACCTTTAAGTGCACCGTTTGCCCCAAGATGTTCAGGCAACGAGCTGGATTGGCTTGTCATATGAAGACGCATACCGATGAGAAGCCGTTTATGTGCGAGCTGTGCGGACAAAGCTTCAAGACGAAGTCCACCTTGAAGAATCACCAAAGGATACATTCTGAGGAGAAACCTTACCAGTGTCCACTGTGTCCTCAAGCTTTCAAGCAGAGAGCCGGTCTTGCCTGCCACAGTAAGGTTCATGACAAGGGAATCCCTTATTAACATGATGACCCTTATTAACATGATGACTACTGATTCTAATTCCCTTAGGCTTAAGTTCCTGGAGGAAATGCGTTAAGCAAGACTTTACATCATCTCTTTTAAAGCAAACAAATTTCACATTCTTCATTGCCACAACCTATCTTTGTACCAATTTCTAGATTTGCCCTCAAGCTTACATATACATGCAGAGGGCTAGTCTTGCTTGCTTTAGTAATGTGGATGTGAACACATTTAACCCATTGTGAACCAGCGAAGCACAGGTGCACATACTTTCCAAGCTAGAAACCGTTACAACTCAACTACCTCGACTGATCTAACCTAAGAACTAGACTAGGCGTAAATAGTCAAATTTGGGAGCGATTGCCAAAAATACAACCAACAACAAGCCATTGCCTCTGGGTCAAGGAACTGGGGAACTCTTGAACCAATATGACCTTGAGAAAATTTGATATGGGGAGGGGGCAATTGCTCGATCCCCTTCTGCTAATGATATTATTTTACAGTGCTTGGTCAGTTTTTAGATAAATGCTAAAAATCATTATTCTTTGTATATAATGTACATGTATGTACACGATAGGATCAATTTTCTTGCCAGCATAACGTAGTCTTCGGGAAGGTCATAGTAGAACGGTTTGGAAAAACAAAAACCTTGATTCTTTGTTACCTCCTGTGCCTCTGAGTTTAATGTCTGCAGGCACAGACGGTAATGGGGCGTTGCAAGAAAGTTGATTGCAATTAATTGCAAATACCAGTTGCAATCAATCGCAACTTGCGATAAATCACAACTTTCTTGCAACGCCCCATAAGATTGACGTCAATAGCCCTTCTATTGCATATACATGCCTTGAAACTCATGTGTTGGATTATGTAGAGCCCACCTACAGGGTCCCATTTTACAAAACTTGTCATCAGTGACAGATGACAGTTTTTGTTATAAGCTAGTGAAATCCTTGCTTCTGATTGGTTATCACACTGATTTTTGTCATTTGTCATTTGTCATTGAAAAAAAGCTTGTGAAACAGGTCCTTGGTATCATCATTTTCAGTTGAACAAGTCAAACAAAGATTTTACAAAATATAGACTTGTGTGGAACGATACGGTATGCAATAGATGAACTCACTGCTTGGTAACTTGTAGCTTGCCTGCTTAGTGCCAGAAGGGCGCTAAATCTGTGTGAAAGTGAATGAATTAATGTCCTTCTGGCTCCAAACAGACACATGTTTTGCCACCAAAAGACGACAACTCAAAAAGCTTTTTTATCAAGTAGAAAAGGTGCCATATAAATTTGCAACTAGCATTATTACTATCAGTATTGTTTGCATCAATTATTTTTCCTACGTATAGTAGATGTGTATTTTCATATTTTTGATCATGTATTTAAATTTTTACTATCTGATCTTATCAGATATAATTATCATCAGGAAGTTTGTTTAAAGCATTCATGTAACAAACTTGTTATTGTCAAAATCTATTGTTATGTTATGTATCCTTTTAATTTACATGCAGTTTTGATTTGTGATATCGTGTATCAAATTCATGCTCTTTAACATACATGTATGACTACATGTTATGATTTCTTTTGCTTTTGCTTTTCCATTTTAATGTTTCAGGTTTTATGACTTTTATTTCATATCAGATATTACCATTGTTTAGAAGACGCAATGTTCTATATGATAGAGCCAGTATTTCAAAATGGAAATTGTCCATGTCTTTTAGAAAATTTAGACTCTTTAGCTTGTTTGTTTTAAAATTCAATTTGGGTCCATTTGGGGGTGTGGGAGGGGGAGGTAACCCTACCCTCCCCGTCTTGTGAGTTACTGTTGAAACGAAGGGAATTTTGATCATGGTGGCCTGCTAATTGCTTTTTGTATGCAACATTTAATCATGTCTAGCAAGTAGCAAGATTTTTCATGTACTTTTATCTGAAAAGTGATATTTTTGTATTGATCAAGACATGCATGTAATTTTACAAGAAAGTTTTCAGGAACAGTATGAAGTTACATTATTTTATTTGTTTTCATTCTATCTGATGGTGAATAACATTGTTAGTTGATGGACATAATTTATTTAGAAGCTTTACTGAAAGTAAGGGAAGGAAAACTATAGTAGCTGGGAGACACACTTTCCCTTTGTGCAAGTCCAAGCCATTTTGTTTCATAAATTTAGCAACCATAATTATGTCAGCTTTATATTTGATCGTTTTATGAAGTTAAAAGATCCACCTTCCATAAGATAATTCAAAGTCAATTGATGTCAATATGTGGGCCATGTTTCATAAAACTTTCACAAATTTCTATGACCAATTTGCTCTCAGCCAATCAAATGCCCCAATTTCAGTAGCTTATAACAGTTATTGTAACTTGTATTCGATGACAAGTTTTATGAAATAGGGCCTTGTTCCAAACTATACAATAATTATACTTGTTAATGTATGGGTCATCAACTGACAATGTTTTAGAGTTGCTCATTTATACCTGAAATACAGATGCATCCCAAAAAGAAATCTTGCCATTTCAAATTGCTCGTAATATTTTCATTCAAGAAGATTGTTCTCTTTGTATCTTTTTCTTTATCAGCACTCAGTCCCACGTTGCAGCAATTGCTTGTTATAATTAAATATGAGGGCATTTAAAGGCAGGGCATTTAAAGACCGGATATTTTACTGACTGCAATGTATTTTTTCAATACTTTTCAAACTTTCAATGAAGGCGTACATACAGTGTAGAGCGATTTCCAGTCTCTGTACCCAAGCATTGTCATGCCCGTGTCATCAGTTGGTGATGCATTGTGGGACATTGGGGGCACTGTGAGCAATAGAAGGCAGTATACATAAATCTTGAGTATTGTCGGTAGAATGCACTGCCTTTTATAAAGAGCAATCATTTTCATGTGGCAGCTTATTTTCCACCTTCACCAGAAATGTAAACTTTTCTGACAGAATCAGAAACAGTGAAATGAGACAAAGTAATGATAATAGAAAAGCTATGGAATATCTATATGAATGTATCTTATTCTGCATAAAAAGCATAAACATATATATTATGCATTAATGATGTTTTATACCCATGTAGGTCCTTCTATTCTTATTCTATCATTATATATATTTACATCTCGCTAAAATTATGTATTATGGCATAGTATTCAGGCAGAATAAAATAATTTGTGTATAACGCATGTAATTCCAAGGTGTATGTGTGAGTATATTTACGTTTAATCAAAATTGTTCTATATGGAGAGGATTATCAGATAGATTGAGAGAGGCGATAAATAAAAAGATATAATAGAGAGAGAAAGAGAAAGGGAGAGAGGGGGTCAAAGAGAGAGACAGATACTAGACAAAGAAATAATATAGAGAAGGGGGACAGGGAGAGAGAGAGAGACAGATAAAGAGAAATAGAGGGGACAGATAAAGACAAAGAAATAATAAAGAGAAAGTGAGAGAGACAGATAAAGACAAATAATTAATAAAGAGAGAGAGAGAGATAAAAGCCAAAGACGGGACATTCAGAGATACATAACCAGAACAGAGCGAGAAAGAGAGAGAGAAAGAAAAATCATGGATGCACAAATTAAGAGGGGACCGAGAGACCAACATAATTATAAAGATAGAAAAGTCAGTACAGACAAGAATGAGACAGATCCACACAGATAGAGGGGGGGGGGGGGGGAGGGGCATTAAGCACATAGACATAAGACATATATAAACCAACATATAAATATAGAAAAGTCAGTAATACATTAACAGAGTGAGAGAGAGAGGACACATAATTAAAGATAAGAAAGAGGCAGCTAATATAGAAAGAGAAAAGAGAGCTGAGAGAGAGAGGAACAATGACGGAAAAGGGATATAGGAAAGAGAGACAAAACTATAGGAGAGAGGAATGAATGAAAGAAGGGCGGGTATATGAAAATGAACTTGAAGTGGAATTTTATTCTTCAAAATATATGATCGATATGATGATAAAAATTAAGCGGGCACGCCATGCAGACAATTAAATGGCGCCTGATAAGGGCCGAGCTGCACGATGACAGAAGGTCTAGGGATCGAGAGACGAACGGAGACGGAAGAAAAGAGAAGGTAGGCCCAGTGGCGGATCTAGGGAGGGGGTCCCCTCCCCTGGGGGGAATTTTATAAAACACGTTATTTTTCACCTTTATTTGTTGAAAAACAGAAGACGCCCCCCCCCCCCGTCCCTGGAGCTCAAATGGTGCGATTTTAACATTTTCGGGGATTTGTTTCCCTCCCCCACCCCCTCCCCACCCCTTTTCCTCCGGCCCCCACCCATGGCCCTCCCACCATCAGCTGGCATAATTGACGCTTTCAGAGCTGAGCTCGAAGGAAAAAAATAAAATGTGAATCAGTGCGCCCTCACCGTTCATCATCCTTTTATAGACGTCGCTCTTTCCATGTACGTTGAAATTTAGAATATTCTCACAATCAATGACAAATTATATGTGAATTCCATCAATCGGTGTTCAAAATTAACATTTACCGATTTAACGTTATATTATAGCATTAGAATTTTTATAATTTTTAAGTAAACTGCGTGGGAACTAACAATTTTCTCACTTTTGTTACGTGCTTGTAGGATTCGGTTTGCATGAACTTTGTATTGGCCCACGTACACCTTTTTCTGTGGCGTTCTATTTTTTCCTCTAGCAATTCAGATGTTATGTTGTGACTCCTTACGCCTTACGGACACCTCGGAATCTACTTTCTGCCATCAAGATTTCTAAATCATTCTTAATAAAATTAATTGTTAATACAGTTGTTGATAATTTTTTTAAGAATCAACTTTATCAAGACATTCCTGAGACTGAGTCCTAGTCCTGTCAACTTTTTGAGGCTCGGCTATTTTTTAATTTTATTTTATGAACCGTCTTCGTGTGGAATAAATTGTCATGGGCCTGTTCCGTGGCAGAAATGAGAGAGAAATGTGTGATTGCAAGTGTGATATTGACGGTGTGTGTTAATATTAAATACACCCCTTCACGGTTAAGGTCGCCATTTTAATTTGCGAGTAAACATTGCGTTGTCAATATTTTCAGACACGAATGTATTGTTGCGCGCTCACATCATTATCACTATCCAAGAATGAGGATCGTCCTTTCAAACTAGGATCGTTGACGCGGACTGAAGCGTCTTAAAAAATAAGGATCATCCGCATTTTCGTGGATGATTCTTATTTCCAATCCGTTCGTCGGCGATGCGACAAACGGATTCTCGATGGTTCCTTGATGCATTTCACATTGATTAGATCTAGATCTATGCACAGAGACTGTTATGACAGTGAGCTGGGGGTATATTATTTTATTATTACGCTGAATCTGTTTTTCGCATTGCCAGCACGCGAATCATGAACCTTACACCCACAGGCCCAAATTCACAAAGGAGGTTTGTCGACAAACCTTCTTTTGTTCTTTACAAACCAGGTTTTGTGAAAAACGCGTAAAAACGCGTCATATGACGTACAAAAACCAAGGTTTGTCGACAAACCTCCTTTGTGAATTTGGGCCACAGAGTGGCAAAGGCGTAAAATGTGGATGATCCTTATTTTATAGGGCGCGATTTGTCCGCGTTTATGAGGATATCCTTGTTTATGCAGAAGATCCTTATTCTCGTATCAGCGTCCCTACTAACATATCGACATGTGCGCTTCGCATGCTGCATAAAATAAAAGTTGCTCGCAATTTAAAAATGGCACCCATGTCGGCACATTGCACTCTGGTAACCGTGAAAGGGTTTATTATAACCATGTTGTTGCCATTTGGTGTCGCCTGGCTTGGTTTGCCTTTTTATTTTCGGGGGGAGGCGGGATGTTAGTTTTGAAATTATAGTCATTTTGGGGTGCTTCGTTTTACAAGGTTGCAAGTAATCTAGATCTAGGCTTTCTAGCCTAAATTAAAATTAAAAAATTAAACATTATTTGATCCTAAATTACAGTGACCTGATATTTTTAATTTTCACAATTTTGTATAAGAAATTGTATAGGGTCTTTAACTTCGATTTTCCTTTTTATTGGTTTTTGAAGAGAACAATTAATGTGCATAATATGCATCCATCAATGCAGTCACTAATCTATATTCTATAACAAGTCATTAGTGTTCATGTTTTATGTCTTGTAACACTTGAAATCATGTATTTTTTTAAATACCAACCTAGCTATTTGTTGCTGATTAAAAAATGTTAATTTTTTTATTTTATTATTCCACCATCTCTCTTTATAGTTACTGCCAAAGTGAAGTAATGGCCCATTATATTTTAATACATCTTTATCTCTTAAATCTTTTTACCTTCACAAGACGGCGGAACGTGACTGTATATTCCCGTTGTCATTATACCCTTCACTTCCTTCAACTTAAGGGACGATAAAATGAAGAACAGTTTACGCACAAGACCCCAATTATAATAACAATTGCTCATTTTTTCGACCCTCTTCCTCTATTCTCTAGACGGTGAATAAGCGACCTGAATCATCATGGCTCCTTCAGTGAGGCCACTGTTCAAACCGACCATTGTCAAGAAGAAGCTCAAGCACTTCAAACGTCATCAATGTGATCGCTACTTGAGAGTCAAGGTTAGTACAGTCAAACCTGCTTTAGTGACCACCTGTCTACAAAGACCACATTTTTTGTTCCATTGAAAATGGTTTCTCAGTGAAAGTAATAAAGCAACCTGTACATAAAGACCACCTGCCTATAAAGACCCCTTTCCTATAAAAAAACACTTTTCTTGTCTCCCTTGGGTGGTCTTTATAGACAGGTTTAACTATGCCACTTTAACATGGACAGGGAGTAACCACTTGTTCATGGTGGCTGTACTTGAGTTAGAACGGATTAGAGAACAGATGGTCAACTAGTTTTGTTTCAGTATAGTGGAGTTGTTTTTTAAGGTCTTTTTGTTCCTTCAGACCTTCAAGATCTTGGACATCAGGATTTGAGAATGGATAATCAACTGATTGGCCCGAATTCACAAAGGAGGTTTGTCGACAAACCGAGGTTTATGTACGTCGTATGACGCGTTTTTTACAAACCTGGTTTGTAAAAAACAAGGAGGTTTGTGGACAAAGCTCCTTTGTGAATTCGGGCCATTATGTTTGACACTTGCTTGAGTACTTAAGATTCAGAGAAAAGCATTGTATCAGCGTAGAGGCTATTCCTCCATATTTTCCATTTTAGGATGTTTTTGAGTCTCCATAGAATGACAAAATCACAAGGATGATTGACGTAGTTGTTGTTTTTGGTTCGCACCTCACTGAGCAGACCCACCGAGTTGTTTGTACTTCTTTGGGCTTGTAGTCGGTGCAAGAGAAAATCAGTCAGATTATAACTCCCACTGACTCAGGCAATGAGTTGATGGATTTAAGATCTGACAACAAAACTCAGTCACATGCAGGGTTCTCTCAGATTTGGCCATTTGTGAGAACAAAAAGAGAAACTAATTTTTTGTATGAACATCTAAATTTAATCAGTCAGTAAAAATGTAGATGATTCTGTATCTTCTGCTATTATCAAAGTTCAACTATTAGCAAGAGTATTGCAGATCTGCAGTTCATATAGCAATGTTGTTCAGCTTCATAGGTCTTGTACCTTTGTCCTCTTCGTTAATGGGAGATCTTTTTTTATTTGCTTTTTAAAAATTAGGAATTTCAGGCCCTTCCTTTAACCCCACATATGTGGATGTAGTCAAGTCTCCAGAACCCTTTTAGAGCTTTCCATGGTAAAATCATACACTGATCCCATATTGTTATTTCTCACACTATTCTCTCTCATTACTAGAACAAAAATCATCTTTAAATTTGTCTGAAAATGTTGTTAACCTCTTTCCTCTCCGTCTTTCCCTCTCTAGCCAAGCTGGCGTCGTCCTAAGGGTATTGACAATCGTGTGAGGAGGCGATTCAAGGGTCAGCTCCGTATGCCAAACATTGGTTACGGAAGCGCCAAGAGCACCCGCCACATGCTACCCACTGGCTTCCGCAAGTTCCTTGTCCACAACGTTAAGGTATGTACCACTTAAAGCCCCACTGCACTCGGGCCTTAAATTTCAATATTTCTAGTGCAAGGCCACTTTTCTGTAGGGCACATTCCTATATTACAGCACAAATAGGAAAAATTGGAAAGGGCACAAAAAATCTCCAAGGCCAATGAGAGGGGCATTGAGGCCAATCAAAAGGGCATCCACGGCAATGGCCTTGGTGGCCTTGGATTAATTTAAGCCCTGTGCACTACTTATAGCAGGGGGAGAACTGACGGGTGGTATCTCATCAAATAAGCTCTCAATAAACATAACAAAAAGGGGACCATGGGGGAACGATGGTCACCGATCAGGCATTGTTTGCTATACAGAGGGCGCAAGTAGCTATAAGTAGTGCAGTGGGACTTTGATTATTCCTCCAGGCATTATTAGGTTGAAATTTCATATATTTGGTATCAAAAAGATTAAGAGTAGAGCATTGTATCATCAGCTGACAGGCCTTTCCTCCTCTTTCATTTCAGTATGTTTTTAAATCTCCATCAAATGACAAAATCACAAGGATGATTGACGTAGTTCTTGTTTTTGGTTCGCACCTCACTGAGCAGACCCACCGAGTTGTTTGTACTTCTTTGGGCTTGTAGTCGGTGCAAGAGAAAATCAGTCAGATTATAACTCCCACTGACTCAGGCAATGAGTTGATGGATTTAAGATCGACAACAAAACTTGGTTGTAGCATTGGGTGTATGTGCCTGGGAATCTCTTTCAAGAAGGTCCGCAACTTCCAAAAAGTTGCATGAGTCTTCAGGAGGTCAACTCATGAAAGCTCCCCTTCCCTTTCCCAGATTAAAAAAAATTCTTGAACATGTTGCCAATATATCATGTCTAGGATCCTTTCCCTGGGCGGTGTTTCACAGAGATCCTTAGTTCCAATTATGGAAAGCCGTTAGCGTCTTTGAAAATATTTTGTAAAAGTTATTTTTAAAGGCATACAATTTTGATTCAGATCATTCATATTTTCTATCATCAAAGAGATTTCATGTTCTTGATGTTGAATTGATGAAAAGTCTAACATTTTTGAATTTTTTGTTTTTTCTTTATTTTATTCTAAGGCTACAAATGGCTCTCCATAATGTTGTTTAAGTCCAACTTAGAGTCAAGTCCGACTTAGGATCTTTGTGAGAAAAAAAAAACCTGGCATTTTTAGGGAGAGTGCTGTACATAGAAAGAATAAAATATAATTTAAATATTGTTAGGCTTTAAAATGTAAACAAAACGACAACGAAATTGTTGTCTGCAAAAGAATTAATTAAAATGTAGATGATAAATGATTTGGGTAACCTTCATCCTCTTTAACGATTCTTCTTTTTTGTCAATGCAGGAGCTCGAAGTTCTTATGATGAGCAACAGGAAGTTTGCCGCTGAGATCGCCCACGGGGTCTCCTCTCGCAAGCGCAAGTCCATCGTCGAGCGCGCCCAGCAGCTGGCCATCAAGGTCACCAACGGCAACGCCCGTCTCCGCAGCGAGGAGAACGAATGATCATGTGACTCGATCATGTGACTCTACAAACATTTCCCATACATGTATAGACATTACCAAGAAGATCATGTTGACTACAGAACCACACAGACACAGGATTTAATACCATGACATCTCAAGTCATTGAAAAGGAACTGTAGGGGATCAGTTTGACAGGAGCGATACTGTTGTCGTTGAAGCGACGGATTCTTTTCATGGTTTGAAACACACAATAAACCCATCCAATGTGAAGCCAAATAAAAAATGTTTTGTTGTGTTTATTTATGAGAAAACTTGAGGTTATCCTTTGAAGGTACTACAGTTAACTCTGCATAGGTTGAGTCTGTTGGGACTGCAAAAAATGGTTTGACAAAGGAAGTGTAAATAACAAATTTTGCATGGGTTTGGTAAAAGTAAAATTGATTTGACATCTGGGAAAATTCAAGTTGTGTGACTATGCAGAGTTAATTGTATTCTCTTTTTGAATTACCTGTGCATGTTGAGAATGTACTTTCACAGTATTGTGAAATTGCTATATACAGTAAAGACTTTTTATAGCGAGGATATTTGGATCATGACAATCACCTTGTAGCAGATGTCTTTTTATACCTCCCAGAGTACAAAAAAGAAAAAGAATATTTAGAGCTGGGACCAGCAAATTTATTATTACATCTGGGCCTCATTTTATAAAGAGTTCCGATAACAATACTTTGTATGTAAGAGATAGGAGACTGTAATCTTTCGATTGTTTCGGATCAATCACTACTCTTTATAAGATTGGCCAAGGTATCTTATACAGTGCGTCCCAGAAAAAACGAAACCGAGAAGTATCGATGTTTTATCATAACTTAATCACAACCATAATTAATGAATGATACATATTTGGAAAGCTTAGAGTCTCCTCTTTCAGTTGATGCTACTCAGATGATGCATATTTCACGCATGAGTGATTAAAAGCAATTCGAAGGAAGGAAACCAAAGACATTTGGCGGGCGGTATCTGAATTTCGAAGAAAAATTCACATTTCTAGAAAGTTGAGTTTCTGCCCTTTCATATGACACCTCAATCAGGAAAAATGAGCGAGGAATAAAAAAGTTCTGTTTGTTTAAAGTAGCCCTTACATTTTCATAATTTTAACAAACGAATTCGTTTTCACTGGGTGCCTGCCGTATCAAAAAGCAGATTTGACAAAAGACTTAACTCCGTTTCGTTGACAATCAGCCATGCATGAAGACTCGTCTACTGCTGATTGTCAACGAAACGAAGTTGAGTCTTTTGTTAATTTCGTTTATTGATACGGCAGGCAGCCAGTCAAAACGAATTCGTTTAATAAAATTATGGAAATGCAAGCACTACTTTAAACAAACAGAACTTTGTCATTCCTCGCTCATTTTTCCTGATTGAGGTGTCATATGAAAGGGCAGAAACTCAACTTTCTAGAAATGTGATTTTTTCTTCGAAATTCAGATACCGCCCGCCAAATGTCTTTTTGGTTTCCTTCCTTCAAATTGCTTTTAATCGCTCATGCGTAAAATATGCATCACGTGAGTAGCATCAACTGAAAGAGGAGACTCTAAGCTTTCCAAATATGTATCATTCATTAATTATGGTTGTGATTAAGTTATGATAAAACATCGATACTTCTCGGTTTCGTTTTTTCTGGGACGCACTGTATATCAAATTTAAGCTGCCACTGCACTTAAAAGGGATGAATTGTTTGAAAATATCTGAGAGAGGCACGGACGTAAATTAGAGCTTCAAATTTGCTGTGAAATTCACAGCAAATTTCATTACAACAGAAAAGATGGAGACGGGTGTATTTCAGAGCGATTGGAAAGATGAGAGAGAGAAATGCTCGAGTGATTATTATATATATATATTCCCAGTCAAACTAGCAACTCAACAATCTGGTGCATTGATTTGTTGTTCTCTTTTGGGCTGAAATTGAATTAGACCCACTGATCAGGCATTTTTGGTGAAAATAATTCAGGGATTTCTGATTCTTTTAATAATGATAATGGTAACATACAAGATTTATTAGGCGCCAAATTCACTTGAAATCAAATGCTCAAGAAGCATTTGTGAAACAACAAAAAAGAAATCACAATAAAGCATCTGCATTTAAGGAACAGAAGTAAGATAGAATGGACAAACGTTACAAAAATTAGTTATTTGCCGACTTAAACAGATAAGTTGTAAGTTATATTTATTCTGTCCTTTCCTCTTTTTGAGCTGTGCAGATCTGCTGCCCTTATCAAGTTTTCAAAATTGTTGCAAGATTTCCAAAAATTAATGCAACAAAAATGAAGGTACTGTTACCAGAACAGCACAATTGCTTGCAAGGAGGGGAGAAGATGACAAAGCAATGGATTTATAGAGGTTTGCTTAGAAAGAAAGAAAATAGCCATATTGTGAATGAACCTTTAGGAACAATTAAATATAAAAAGGCATTCATTTTAGGGACAGTGAGAAAGAAATAAATGTCCTTGTACATGAAAAAAAAAAAGAATGAATAGATTTGAATAGATAAGAAGGCTTGAAATCTAGAATACAAGTGATTCTAATGATACATGCATTGTATGAAAGTAGGTGCTGTGACTACTGTGACTTTTCTATGACAAGGTTTTCAGAGACAATTGATTTGCCGTCAATACCGTATGCTAACCAAAATCCTCATGTTAATGTAGCAAATGTCGTAGGAGTACTTTATCATCTCCTTACTTGCTCCTCTACTTCTCTCTCTCTCTCTTTATCTCTTCTCTATGAATTCACTACCCCTCCTTTCTAAATTGCATTCATTTTGATTTTTTACCTACACATATTTCTCCTCCCTTTTGCTTCCCCTTTCTCTCTCTCTCCCCTAGTCCAGAATCTGGCCTATTTAATTTTGATCTTCACCACACCAACGATACCTCTCCCTAAATGTTTGACGGCTTGAATCAAGTGTGTAGGGAATTATAAATGACCGGGCAGATTCTGGACTATCTCTCCCCCTGTCCCTCTTTCTCCCTGCCCCTTCCAATTTACCTGTCAGTTAATATTTTCTCTCTATCCCCCATCTCCTCCTCCTCTCTCTCTCTATGTTCCTCTTTCTCTCTGCCCTTCCAATTACCCTTCAGTTGCTATTTTCTCTCTATACCCTATCCCCCCTTCTCTCTCTCCCATTTTCTACTTGCCCCTTCAATTACCTTTCAATTGATATTTTCTCTCCATCCCCATCTCCACCCCCCCCCCCTCTCTCTCTCTCTCTCTCTCTCTCTCCCTCCATCTGTCTCTCTGCACCTTCAATTACCTTTCAGTATATATTTTCTCTTCATCCCCTTCTCTCACTCTCTCTTTCCCCCACTATTCCTGTCATAAATGTATCACCATAGCCATACACTTCAATCCTCAAAAAAAAAAAAAAAGCAGATCAAAGCAAATCCTAAAATCGGTATGTACAGGTATTTAACAATATCAATTTATTATCCTGGTTACACCAAGATAAACTTACATACACGTTCTTATTTTTTTTACGAGAAACAAAATCATTGTTATAAACCACATTTTACAATCATTTTTTTTTCACAAAAAATGTCCATGAATCTATATTGGCCCGTAGTTCAAGAAATTGATTTGGGACAAACAAAAAATGCAGGTCACACTTTATCTTGGTCTTCTTCACAGACAGCAGTATGTACCTCCGATATTCTAAAAAATTATGAATTTGTTGTGTGTGTGTGCTATTTGTTGGGTTGGAAATATGCTTGAATTGAAAATTAACATAAGGTTACAACTGTATTATCATCAACCCCCCCCCCCCTCAAAAAAAAAGCAAAACAGATATAATTCAGTGACTACAATATACATGAGAAACAAAGTGGAAACTCATAAAACTCTGTCAAAACATCATCTCATTGTGACAAAGTAATTAAGCCAAATCCGGTTTCATGTTTTGTATTTCTTTTAGCCCCATTTATTACAACAAAAATTTCAATGTAACAAGGTAATATGGTCGATTCACAATTCACAGCGCCATCTAGCGATGCATTATACGAAAAAGTAGACACAAATATCATCTGTGGCAATGTTATATACGCTAGGGGATAAGGGGATTTAATCAGATTTTTGGTGTGGACAGGTGTGAATGGCTTATCCAGGAGAAAAGTTTGCGGCAATTCCAAAAATATCAGTCTTATTGATGACCCTTCTCATAACATTTTGGTGATTTAGGCCACCTTTCTGGCCCAAACTGACTATTATGGTCGCTTTCGGTTAGGGGTTACTTTCCAATCGTTATTATCAGCAAGGAAAATTTGATGGGACTATTCTAGGTACCGGTATACAAAAATGGGAATTTCCCCTTGTGCTTTCTCCCAAGGAAATTGCTAAAGCGAACTTAATAATAAATAGTGTCTTGTGATCAGACATAGGGGACTATTGATGGATGTCTATTCACATGACATGCACACATGGAGTGGATTTTTTTTTAGGCATAATAGTTGAGATCTGTTTTCTTTTTGGACTGCACTTCGAGGATGCCATCCATGTAATCTTCATGCATCAGTTCAGTGGCTCCACGACGCAACGCAATCATACCCTGAGAAGAGAAAAAAGACATAAGCAGTTTGTTATTGAAAGGCATTGTTTAAACAAAATTCCAGTTTTACAAATCTGAGATGCATGGCTCTACCTGTTATCAGTGTCTTTGATATGGTGTAATATTGAAGCCCTAAAAAAATTGTGGTTCAAAATGATAATGAAATGCTTTAAAAAAGTAAACATCTTTGAGTGACCGGTTTTACCATACTCGTTTTCCCCAATAGACTGTAGTGTTATAACAGAACGTTGGGGAAAAACAGTTTTTGACATTTCGAATTCCAATCAATGATCTTTTACCTGCTCAGAGCGGCAGAGCAAGTAAGGCACAACCCATACTATGTAACACAAGGTATGCGCCCTTCTGGTTCTGAAGTCTGACACAACAAATCAATCCAATCCAATCTGGGAAATATGTACAGCGCCCAATATCTAGTGGCCAAGTGGAACAAAACAATTGTGATCGCAATATCAGAGATTACTTACCGCTTCTACACACACTGCTTTGCACTGCGCTCCGTTGAAGTCATCTGTACAGCGAGCTAGCTCCTCAAAGTTTACATCAGCCCTGTACACACAAAAACAATGAAATATTGCATCACTTTACAACTAACATTGATTTCATATTTAATTCTACATGATAAGCTGATAAAATGGTGGTATGACATATGCTTTGCAGTAATTTCCCAACATCTTGGTCGGCTCATCTAAATTGATGTGTTTTAACTGCTCCATACTCTAAAAAAATTAGAATTGGAAAAGTTTGTGTCCTTATTCTATATTTTGTTTGTTAAAATGGGATATAAATGCTTAAAATCATCAAACTATTCCCCAATTCTCACTCGTCTTCTGCCTGGCCCGTAGTTTCAAACTCCTACTAGCTTAAACAAGTAGACCCAGCCTCATGTACGTAGATATAGACCCTACACTGCACCAGCTAGAAAAGCAGCAAGATTTGGGCGAAGCTCCCGGTTTTTACTTTTTTGGGGGGCGACGGTCGCTGTTTTGAGGGGGAAAAAAGTTTTTAAAGAAAGAAATCTGACCGACCGACCCTGGTTCTGGCAGCTAAAGGGCAATACAACATCTTTTATTTTATTTTTGTAGGCCTTACGTGAAGTTACACTTACCCAACGTTCATCTTCCTGGAATGGATTTGCATGATACGAGCTCTGGCCTCCTCGTTGGGTGCAGGGAACTCAATCTTCCTGTCCAGTCTGCCTGACCTCAACAGGGCAGGGTCAAGGATGTCCACTCGGTTTGTGGCTGCGATGACCTGCACAAAGGAAGATGGACAAACAAGCAAAAGTTACTAGGAGATAGGCCTGAGTCATGTCGGGATTTTCATAAACCGGGTCCCGACGGCCTTGCACCGATCGGGACCCGGTGTCCCGAAATCAGCTCGCAGGATTTGTCACTTGCCTCTATAAAAAGCGCATATCATCAGTATGTCCCTTAAAAGTGACCTTTTTTATCAGTCAAATAAATCAACACATGCATACCTCGGCACAGATCGGTATATTCTTCCATTTGACATTATTTTAATCCATGATTGGCGATGTTTAGTGCCATTATCGTGCCTCTAAAATTAAAAAAACTGGAGCAAAAATAGAAAGACAACGATCGAGCCGCCATTTTTATTCATGCAGGTTGAATAAATCGGGTCAAAAAACATTAATGTTTGAATAACAAGGGAAACGCTCTCGGCGGTCTCGCCTGCATAACGCAATTCAATATGATAAACCAGAACGTCAATGACGTACATTGTAGTGCTCATCCGCATCTCGCAACAACAAATATCGTGGTACACTTTTGAACTGGTCAAAAAATAAAAATGTGATGCCCTGGAAGGGACATAATTTCATTTCATTTGCATAAAGTACCATAAATAATCAATGGAGCAAAATCTCAAAATTCTGTGTAGAAGTTTAGTGTTCCAAATTTAGCTCTACCAGATAAGGCAAACCAAATCAAAACCGGTCAAGAAATGAGGGAGAAGAAGCAATTTTTGTTATTTTTGGAATAAATTTGCATAAATTACCATAATTAATTAATGGAGAACAATTTCGAAATTCTGTGTAGACCTTTAGTGTACCAAAGTTAGCTCTACGATATAAAGCAAACCAAATCAAAATCGGTCGAAATATGAAGGAGAAGAAGCATTTTTTGTGATTTTTAAATTATTTTTGGAATAAATTTGCATTATTATCATAATTAATCAATGGGAGTAAAATCTCAAAATTCGGTGTAGAAGTTTAGTGTTCCAAATTTAGCTCTACCAGATAAGGCAAACCAAATCAAAATCGGTCAAGAAATGAGGGAGAAGAAGCAATTTTTGTTATTTTTGGAAAAAATTTGCATAAATTACTATTATTAATTAATGGAGAACAATTTCAAAATTCGGTGTAGAAGTTTAGTGTACCAAAGTTAGCTCTACCAGATAAAGCAAACCAAATCAAAATCGGTCGAGAAATGAAGGAGAAGAAGCATTTTTTGTGATTTCAAATAAATTTGCATAAATTAGCATAGATAATGAATTTCACGATTCTGTGTACAAGTTTTAAATCCCCTTCCTAGCCCTATCATATGAAACAATCAGAATCAAAATCGGTTGAAAAATAACGAAGCATTTTGAAAATCTTGATGATGATGCCACAACATAGTCCAAGTCTGTTGACCTGAAATGACCTTTGACCTTGACTTTGTGATCTGAAATTCTACTCACATGATTGGGGATACTTGATTACCCTATAGTCCAAGTTTCATTGACTCAGAACTTATACTTTAAAAATTATATCAAAAATTCAAAAACTTAACCTTAGGTTAAGTTTTCGATGATGATGCTACAACATAGTCCAAGTCTGTTGACCTGAAATGACCTTTGACCTTGACTTTGTGATCTGAAATTCTACTCACATGATTGGGGATACTTGATTACCCTATAATCCAAGTTTCATTGACTAAGAACCTATACTTTAAAAATTATATCAAAAATTCAAAAACTTAACCTTAGGTTAAGTTTTTGATGTTGACGCCGTCGCCGTCGCCGCCGCCGCCGTCGCCGCCGCCGTCACCGGAAAAGCGGCGCCTATGTCTCGCTTTTTGCTACGCAGGCGAGACAATAAAACGGCTTTCTAAAAAGTACTCCTTTACAACATACCGATCGAATAATTTTTAAAAACAAAATAGATATTTTTTCTTTGATTTTGAACACCGCATGCTTCTTTCAAAAGCTGAAAATTACTTGGTAATCACAAGAAGTTTCGATACGGATAGCTGTTGCAAGGCAAGTTCCGACTAGTCTCGGAAAAATGCGCAGTGCTCCCTGTTAGCTGTAATGCGTGCCAGAACGAACCCAAACAAAGACGTGATCGTAACGAGAAAAAAATCATTAAAAACTACGAGAGCACAATTGGAAAGACAACTACTGCTCAAAATTACGATAATCAGATAAATAACTTGGACAAAGAATTCAATAATCGCCCAAGAAATGCCAAAGAAATTGTGATAATCGAGGAGTAACTGGGTACATTTTTATCGCAAGGGGCTTGCTGCAAATACTCGAATCCTTTGTTATACTGCTTTTTACCGTAGAGGGCGTTATTTGGTTTCTAGCCTCGTGTTAGAACACGAGGCTAGAAACCAAATAACGTGTAATTCGGACATATCAGCAGGCCCATTCCGATAATGATTGTACCTATAGTAACTCCTTAAATATCACTATTTCTGTGGCTTTTCTTGGACAACTATTGTATTATTCCTCCAAGTTATGTATCTGCTTACGATAATTTTGAGTAGTTGTCTTTCCAATTGTGCTCTCGTAGTTTTTAATGATTTTTTCTCGTTACGATCACGTCTTTGTTTGTGTTCGTTCTGGCACGGATTACAGCTAACTACGAGGAGCACTGCGCATTTTTCCGAGACTAGTCTGAACTTGCCTTGCAACAGCTATCCGTATCAAACTTCTTGTGATTACCAAGTAATTTTCAGCTTTTAAAAGAAGCATGCGGTGTTCAAAATCAAAGAAATAATATCCATTTTGTCTTTTAAAAATTATTCGATCGGTATGTTGTAAAGAAGTACTTTTTAGAAAGCCGTTTTATTATTCAAACATTAATGTTTTTTTCAACCTGATTTATTAATCCTGGCGAGAGACCCGGCCAGTACAGTAGCTAGCTAGCAGCTGGCAACAACAACCCCATGGGGCGAACTGCTTTGCAACCCATATTTATATCAGCAGTTCGGATTGATTCAGGATGAGCTAGAATATGATTGGTAACAATTAAATACTTAAGTTTCAAGGTGAAATGATTTTAGTGGTGTGCAAAACTGCAATTTCTTACATATTTCATTATTTTTTTCGGAGCGTCGGTTCTCAAAAAACGAAACCGGGACCCGACGGCAACGGTCGGGTCCCGGTGTGATCGACCGTACCGACTCAAGCCTACAGTAGGAGAGATACATTTCTTTACATAAGAGTATGAACACCTGGAAAATACAAGCTCAGGGACCATTTCACAAAGCATTTTTTCAATGAAAAAAGACCAAAATCAGTGGCAAGTCTGCTGATAACCAATCAAAAGCATGGATTCCACTAGCTTATAATGTAATTTGTTACTGATGACAAATTTTGTGAAATGGGGCCCTGGTGTCTTCGTTGACTGTAAGGGAATTCAATCTTTCTGTCTAATCTCCCAGATCTGAAAAGAGCAGGGTCAAGAATGCCCACACACATTTGTGGCTGCAATGACCTTCAGATATGGAGACGATACTTTTGTCCGTTTGCAGCCAAAAGGGCATTAACTCAGGGTTAAAATATATGAGTTAACGCCCTTCTGGCTCCGAACAGACACATGCTGCATCATGAAGATTGATACACCTAACAAGTCAATTATAATTCTGATTCATGAGTACAATTAAAGGATTTCACAGAAGCATTCAGATGTCCACTCCCCTGAAACCCTTCCCACTATTGCAATGACAATCACAGTGAATTCTGGTAGTCACACGATGAACACATTGTGTCCTTGAAAAGAGAGGGTAGGAGAAAAGAGCAGAAAGGGGAGAAAGAGAGAGAGAGAGAATGAAAGACTGACAAAGAGAGAGAAGGGGGCAAGAGCGAGAAGAAAAAAAAAGATAGAGGGATTGAGAAAAAGAAATCTGGGGAGAGAATGTGTGAGAGGACAGGTAAGAAAGGAAAACATATTGGAAATAATGAGAGAATAAGAGGGAAAAGAGAGAGAGAGAGAGAGGGAGAGAGAGAGAGGGGGGAGCAGAAAGAAAAGGAATATGTGAGAACAAGTGCATAAGAAAGGGAGGAAAAAGGGAAGAAGAGAAAGTGACAGAACAAGGCAAGAAGAGGAGGGAGAGTGTGTGATAGCATAATAGCAAGAGACAGAGAAAGAAAATTATGAGAGAGAGAGATAAAGAGAGAGAGATAGAGAGAGAGGGAGATAAAACAGAAGTATAGACAAATACCTTGATTTCTTCTGATGAGCTGAAACCATCCAGCTGATTCAGAAGCTCATGCAGAGAGTGAAAGATAGAGTCAAAGAAGATGTGAGATAAGATTCACAGAATCTAACAGTGACTTAGAGGAAGAAAGAACAAGTGGGAAAGAGTGAGAGAATATGAGAGAGGGAGTGGGGGAGAGAGGGAGAGAAATAGAAGAGAGGCAGATACCTTGATTTCTTCTGATGAGCTGAACCCATCCAGCTGATTCAGTAGCTCCAGCATAGTTCGTTGAACCTCCCTATCACCAGCCTTCTCACTGTCGAACCTCTTGGTACCGATGGCATCCAACTCATCAATGAAGATGATGGCCGGGAGCTTCTCCTTGGCGAGAGCAAAGGCATCCCTGACCAGCTTGGCTCCGTCTCCGATGAACATTTGAACGAGCTGAGGACCGGCTAACTTCAGGAAGGTAGACTGCATGAAACAGACAGATAATGGACTTTTATAGTTTTTTAGTATCATCTACAAAGATGTCATGATAGCTTAAAGCCCTACTGCACTAATTATAGCTACTTGCGCCCTCTATATAGCAAACAATGCCTAATCGGTGCCTGTTGGTCCCCCATGGTCCCCTTTTTCTTATGTCAATTGAGAGCTGATTTGATGAAATAACCACCTGTCAGTGACCTTGCAGGGAGGCCTAATCCCCCTTGGCCAAATTAGTGCAGACGGGCTTGAAGTGGTGCTTTTCCATTATCTTTTGATCAAGAATGCTACGAATTACACATAGCAAAAAAATAGGAAAAAGCAAATATCAAAGACAAAAATTGTATCCACTATCTCTTGCAAAAATTGGAAATTTTGGGAAATTCTAAACCTCTATGGGTAAATATTTTTCACGCATCCAGTCCTTTTGGGCTGCAATGAAAGTATTTCTTACACACCATATTGATTGAATGAATGAAAAAAAAATTGTCTTTTTCATTTTAGGTCAGCAAAGAGCTGACCTCTATACTCTAACGAAACTACGTACCTTTGTCTGTGCAGCACAAGCCCTGGCTAGCAGCGTCTTACCCGTGCCTGGTGGACCATAGAGTAAGACTCCCTTGGGGGGCTGGATCCCTATGTTTACAAACCTCTCTTTGTGTGTCATGGGTAGAACTACAGCCTCTATTAACTGTCAAGAGCAAAGATAGGAATACAATAATAAAATACTACATTGTAGACTAATAGGGATTCAGTCGATGATGATGATGATTCACAGCATTCATATGCCCCCCGGTCTCGCCTGCATAATGCAATTCAATATGATAAACCAGAACGTCAATGACGTAGCGCTCATCTGCATCTCGCAACAACAAATATCGTAAATTTTATGTGGTACACTTTTGAACTGGTCAAAAAATAAAAATTTGATGCCCTGGAAGGGACATAATTTCATTTCATTTGCATAAAGTACCATAAATAATCAATGGAGCAAAATCTCAAAATTCTGTGTAGAAGTTTAGTCTCCCAAATTTAGCTCTACCAGATAAGGCAAACCAAATCAAAATCGGTCAAGAAATGAGGGAGAAGAAGCAATTTTTGTTATTTTTGGAATAAATGTGCATAAATTACCATAATTAATTAATGGAGAACAATTTCTAAATTCGGTGTAGAAGTTTAGTGTACCAAAGTTAGCTCTACCAGATAAAGCAAACCAAATCAAAATCGGTCGAGAAATGAAGGAGAAGAAGCATTTTTTGTGATTTCGAATAAATTAGCCTAAATTAGCATAGATAATGAATTTCACGATTCTGTGTAGAAGTTTTAAATCCCCCTCCTAGCCCTATCATATGAAACAATCAGAATCAAAATCGGTTGAAAAATAACGAAGAAGAAGCATTTTGAAAATCTTGATGTTGATGCCACAACAAAGTCTAAGTTTGTTGACCTTAACTTAGTGACCTGAAATTCTACTCACATGATTGGGGAGACTTGATAACCCTTTAGTCCAAGTTTCATTGACTAAGAACTTATACTTTCAAAATTATATCAAAAATTCAAAAACTTAACCTTAGGTTAAGTTTTCGATGATGATGCTACAACATAGTCCAAGTCTGTTGGCCTGAAATGACCTTTGACCTTGACTTTGTGATCTGAAATTCTACTCACATGATTGGGGATACTTGATTACCCTATAGTCAAAGTTTCATTGACTAAGAACTTCTACTTTAAAAATTATATCAAAAATTCAAAAACTTAACCTTAGGTTAAGTTTTTGATGTTGACGCCGTCGCCGTCACCGGAAAAGCGGCGCCTATGTCTCGCTTTTTGCTACGCAGGCGAGACAAAAACATTCAAAGCGTGAGCTTTTCCAGTAAAGTTGGCATTTAAATGTCTGAAGGAAGGTGTGAGTTTTGAGTGAAGTGGTCCAGGTTGTCAATTTCGTGAATAGAGGAAAATGCCCACACAAGAGTATGGCATTCTTTTATTGTTAACCTATTTGTGGTGCCCACGTGTCTAGGGCACCTGATAGTCTCAAGCCGTCATCAATATTAAATAAAGTCTATCATTTCAAAAAGTCACAAGATAAGAAAACTGTATTACAACAAGTTTAAATAGTTGGCCAAATGACAATTTCCTGCAAATAAGAGAATTACTTAATTAAAGAGAAGGTTGAGTTCTGGGGAAAGGTGACAAATAATTTGTGAGCGTTTTCATTGTGAGTATGCAAGTGTGGAAGAACATCAGAGAAAAATGTTCCCTGAAAAGCATGGCTTTTCAATTGTCTCCATTTTTATGCCACATGTTTGTGTAGTGTCCCATATACAAAACATGATTCTGTGTGTACAGTGCTTGTTCCTTTACCAAGACAGGGCCAAATTTCTTATCATTTTGAAGATTCCAGAATCTTGTATTACACACTGGTACTTATATGCTACATGATCAACCTTTTCTGATCAATCCCACACCGTTTCTTTCACAATGTAATCGCATGACCAGAACTCAAATTCATCTTCAAGTAAAACTGATTATAGACAAGTTTTTCTTACTGGGCAAAATCCTTTAGTCATAATGCAATGTATGGGAACATTTCAGGGAATTAAATATGAAATTACTCACCTCTTGAATCTGTTTGTCCAGTCCTCCGATATCACTGTACTGTTCTGTCGGCCTCTCATCGACCTCCATTGCTTTCACGCGGGAATCAAACCTGATCACAAGAAAATTGCATGCAAAAACATTTGTGTTTTGTTGCCAAATAAATAATAGATAAATTAATATTAATCCTTTCCATTCAATCATGTCATATTAAGGGTTAAAGCTCATTCTCAGTACAGGCTTCAAATAATTAAGATTTATTTCTTATATGAAGTAGGTGGGATTTTAGTATCAGTAAATTTAAGAAGATGGTCAGTCCTTCAATTCATTACAGTGCTGCCAAGTTTAAGTAATGTGTCACAGTTTGTACAACACTTGCTTCTCCAACAGTTGTTGCTTCACAGGAATTTCTTACACTAACCAAATTCCAAATTTCAAATCTGGATCAAAAACTTTACCTTAACCAGATCCCATCCATAGCTTTTAATGTTGGTTCATTCTTAAAACTTTATCTGGAACTTGAACTGGAACTTGAACAGCTTCTAATTGTATAAAACTTCACGATCCATAAGCAATGTTAAATATCGTGAACAAAAATAAGTTTTTACATCAAAGGTATTAGTTACAATATTAAAATTCTGGGATTTCAAATTATCCATCACACTGTAAGGGTTAACCCTTACTGTACTGGGCTATTTTTAGCACCACCTGACTGGGGGGGGGGGGCCTGGGAGGCCCCCCTCCCCCCTATGATTTCGGCCGTCGAAAGTCCGATGAATGCAAAAATTTGCAGGTTTGTAGATATTTACGTAAGGGACAAGAATTTGCAGGTTTGTAGATATTTACGTAAGGGACAAGATGCCCCCCCCCCCCCCCAGTACAGTAAGGGTTAAAGCACTCAAGGCCCTCCAGGGCCTGTCTTAAAAAGAGTTGCGATTGATCCAAATCAATCGCAATTGATTTTAACCAATCGCAAGCCCTCTTATCAATCGCAAGTTTGTGCATAGTTGCGATTGATATTAATCGTATAATTATTTGTGATTAATATCAACTCTCTATAAGACAAGGCCCTGTGGTATCTACATGCACAGATAAAATATAAAGAATGAAAATAGTTGTTGAATATCTTACTCTTGAGGGAGGGTCTCTAGGATGAGATAAGAATCTTTGTTGACCCCCACAAGATCACCAGGGTTGAGCTTCTCTGCATCTACGAGACCAATCACTGGCAGGAAATATGTCTGTGGGGATCAAAGTAAGAGATACAGATAACTCATATATGGTTGAATTCATTAGTGTATGTAACAAAGAGAATTAAAGATAGAAAGAACTAACATAGTGAAACATCCCATTACCCTTTCCTCTATGAGTCAATATCAACATTTTATCCTTCTCTTTTCTCTGCCCCCCCCCCCCCTCCCTCTCTCCCACTTCTATCTCTCTTCTCTCAATCTTTCATTCTTGAGCCTTTTTCTCTCTATGTATCACTCTTCTTTACTTGTCTTGTTGATGTTTTGATCACAGCAAGTTTTCCTTTTCACTGGGAGTCAAGATCAATGTTTTCCCCTTCTCTTTTTCTCTCTCCCCCCCCCCCCTACATCTATCTCTCATTTTCATCTTCTTCCTCTATATCACAGTCTACCTGTCTTGTTCATGATTTGATCACAACAAGTTTTCCTTTCCTCTATTAGTCAACATCAATCTTTCTCCCTCACTCTCTCTCTCTCTCTCCCTTACATTCTTCCCTATTATCAAAGCATTCATCTTCTCTCTCTCTGTATCACTCTTCCTTACTTGTCTTGTTGATGTTTTGATTACAGCACATTTTCCTTTCCTCTGCGAGTCCAGATCAACATTTGCTCCTTCTGTCTCTTCGTCTTCATCTGGTTGGACGTCAAGGAGCTGCATTTAAAAATGATTTTAAAAAATAAGAAAGAAAAAAAGAGAGAAACATGTATGATGTTGATTGAAGACAGATTGTGGTGTAGTGGTTATGTCTCCAGACAGTGGATCACAACATAATTGGTTCAAATCCTCATCACAGCACTAACATCCCTTAGAAAGACAGCAGTACTTGTTTTTTTTCAACATAATTACAAATGAAATTCTTAGATAATACAGAACCAAGAGGGAGGAGGGGTATAAGAATATGACTAGAATCCACATGTGAAGTTACCCCCTTTTTAAAATCTTAAATACATCAACCCTTTACTAAGCTAGTTGTCAACCAATTACATAGGCTATAGTACATAGTTAGTTGGCAACTAGGCTTAGTAAAGGTCTACCAATATGAGCCTAGTTAAATAAATCACGAATCCGAAACTTCTTACAAGTCTTAACTTTTTCTTTCTTTCTTTTGTAACAGCACAGGGTTGGCAATTAAAGACAAAACATGCCCAAAGCTGCCTCTCAAAATATTTAAAACTATTAAAAAGAAAAAAAGAAAAAAGAAAAAAAAGAAAGATGGAAAGAAAGAAAGATGGAAAGAAAAAAAAAGATGGAAAGAAAGAAAGGAAGATGAAAAGGAAGAAAGATGAAAAGAAAGAAAGAAGGATGGAAAGAAAAAAGAAAGATAAAAAGAAAGAAAAAAGATGAAAAGAAAGAGAGAAAGATGAAAAGAAAGAGAGAAAGATGAAAAGAAAGAAATAAAGAAGAAAAAGAAACAGAAAAAGAAAGAAAGAAAGAAGAAATAAAGAAAGAAAAAGAAACAAAGAAGAAGAAAAAAAGAAGAAGAAACAAAGAAGAAGAAACAAAGAAGAAGAAACAAAGAAGAAGAAACAAAGAAGAAGAAACAAAGAAAGAAGAAATAAAGATGAAAAGAAAAAAAGATAGAAAGAACAAAGGAAAGAAGGAGAGATGGAAAGAAAGAAAGAAGATGGAAAAAAAGAATGAAAAATGGAAAGAAAGAAAGATTTGTTCATGGATACTGCCGTCACTCACCTCAATGACATTGGAAACTAAATATGGCAGAGTTTTGTTGACTTTGATCTTCTCCTCGTTCTCTTTGATCTTTTCTTTCTGTGCCTGCAGCTCATGTTGGATGCGCATGATCTCACTCTTCATAATCTGTGTGAAGGAAAAACAAAGAAATATAAATAGAAATATGAACGAGGCTTGACTTTCCCTTTCAGAGACTTGGTTTCCTGGCGGCTACGACAATACAATTCTTCAGGAAACTGAAGTTAAGATAAAGGTAAATCAGTAATAATATTCAAGATATCCTTATTTTTAAATGTGCTTAAAAGTATGCTAAGCTTTTCTCTATCAAGTACTATTTTCTCTCTCTACTGGAGATTTTTTCGTGTTATTTTACATAGAAAAGATGTAGATATCATTGTGATGCTACATCAAATCAAGTTGTTTTGGACGTTTTTTCAAATCTTCACAAGATAAACTGCTCTCTGCTCCAACATACCTAATCACAGACACTTCAAAGAAATCAACCTCTGGGGTGTTTTACAAAGACTAAGATCGACTTTAAGATGGACTTAACTATGGCAGGCCATTCATGCCACTTGTTGCTCTCACCATTGGTCTCTCAATTATGATATTTAGATAATATTTTTTCCTTCAATAATGAACTGTCCAAAAATGTAAATTCTGTAGATTTGTGACCACCATTTATACGTCCCTTCAGAGACCAATGCCAGTAAATGGTTAGAGCAAACGGTGGCATGAAAGGCCTGCCATAGTTAAGTCCAACTTAAAGTCGAGTTTAGTCTTTGTAAAACACCCTCCAGTACGTACAGCTGTGAACTGTCCTAGTGATGGTTTCTAAAGAGACTTTGAGATAGTGTTTGTGTACTTTCTAGATTGATTTACCTTGACTTCATTGTCTAGTAGTCTCGTTCTCCCAACGATTTCATCTGTTGACATGCGTAAGACCTCCTCCCCCACAGAGTCCTAGGAAAAAAAACAATAACAGGGAAAGTTGACAAAATGAACATGGGCAAAAAATTGTAGAAGAGGATCAGGTACCTGTTTCACAAAGCCTTTTTTCAATGACAAATGACAAAAATCAGTGACAAATCTGCTGATAACCAATCAGAAGCAAGGATTTCAGTAGCTTATAACAGAGACTGTCATTTGTCACTGATGACAAGTTTTGTGAAACACCCTCCAGGTTAAGTTTCAGAGCGCACAAATTCAAAGAAACAGATTACAGAAAATTTGAATGAACACAAATGAATAATTCACGGAAGCTAATAAATGTTTGAGATAATAAAATAATCACAACATCTGAAAAATAAAACAGGGAATATTCACACAGATACAAAGTTTGAGAAATATGTTGTTTTTTTATCAGAGAAAAAGGTCAGAGATATTTTGATAGAGCAGAAAATCACAGAAACAGATTATAAAAGTTCATTCAGAGCATAATGTCACAGACACTGTTGAAATTTTGAGATATCAAAAAATGACAGAATTCCTCCCAATGGTTTCATCTGTTGACATGCATAGTTTGCTTTCCTCTTCCCCAGCAGCCAACTGATGCACTCAGAGGACCTCCGGGAACTGGCGGGAAGATTTTGCATTTATAATTTACATTCTCTTAATTTTTGTTTACTTATATTTACGTTGTTATATTTGTTTGTGAATTTTGTGAATTATAATAATAATAAGACCTCGTCACCCACAGAACCCTAATGCCAGTAATGGGAAAAATAACAGTCTGGTAAAGATGAGCTGAAAATCACAGAAATATGTCAATAAAGTTTGAGAGGAGAAATCCATCCACAGAAACAGATCAGAGAAACTTTGAAAAAGCATTAAGTCAAAGGAAAAGATAAATGCTAAGAGGGCAGAAAACCACAGTAGCAAAAATAAAAATCTTCAAATGACAGAAAGTTAGAAGGAAAAAAACACATTAAAGTTTGACATAGTCTACAAACAGATGAGGGAAAGTTTTGGGAAAGGGAGAAACAGATTACGGTAGATGAAAATAAGTCTGATTATATAAAACACAGTATTCAGAAACAAAATTGAGAATTAATATAGATTAAAGGGTAGAGGTAGAGCGCCCGGTATTTGGTCACGAGGAAAGCGCTCATATTTTGAATTCTTCAAGTTCAAGTTCAATCAAGGGATAGACCTTTGCTTTATTTAACACTTAGTTTCATGAAAAAACAGGGGCATCAAATAAACAAAATATATCCAAATACAATAAGAAAATAGAAAACAACAGTCAACAATTAATGGCAAATTAGTATCATCAGACATCAGCATGATCGGTAACCCGACACATGCTCCGCCGACGATTGCTCCGCCGACATTTACTCCGCAAAACGCGACAATTGCTCCGCGACATTTGCTCCGCGACATTTGCTCCGACGTCAAATGCTCCGCCGACAGTTGCTCCGCCGACAGTTGCTCCGCCGACAATTGCTCCGCCGACAGATGCTCCGCCGACGATTGCTCCGCCGACAATTGCTCCGCCGTCAATTGCTCCGCAAAACGCGACAATTGCTCCGCCGACATTTTCTCCGCCGACATTTGCTCCGCCTGAAGCGACACTTGCTCCGCCGACATTTGCTCCGCCGACAATTGCTCCGCCGACAATTGCTCCGCCTGAAGCGACAATTGCTCCGCCGACATTTGCTCCGCCTGAAGCGACACTTGCTCCGCCGACATTTGCTCCGCCGACAATTGCTCCGCCTGAAGCGACAATTGCTCCGCCGACATTTGCTCCGCCTGAAGCGACACTTGCTCCGCCGACATTTGCTCCGCCGACAATTGCTCCGCCGACAATTGCTCCGCCGACATTTGCTCCGCCGACATTTGCTCCACCGACATTTGTTCCGCCGACAATTGCTCCGCCGACAATTGCTCCGCCTGAAGCGACAATTGCTCCGCCGACATCTGCTCCGACGACATTTGCTCCGCCCAAAAAGTGTCCCATAAACTACAAATGCTACTAGTACTACGACAAATGCTTCGCCGACAATATTTTCTTTACACCTATTTTTTTCGTTTCTTTTTTTCTTCTTAATTTTCTGAATGCATTTCTTGAAATAATGTAGATGAAATGAAATGAATGAATGTTGATGAAGTGGGAGGAAAAAGGAGTTACTAAAAGTCATTTCGAATATACTGAAATAACTTTCCATCTATCACTGTACGTCCCATATAATGTATACTAAACACTCATTACATGTCGTGGGAAGTTTTAAAAAAAAAGTAGAGCAGCAAGCCACATTCCCCAATACGCGCATACCTCCTAGTTAATTTCAAGTAGCTCATCAATATGTAATACCTGAAATTACCTCGATCAATGCATCTTACTAGGTAAAGCATTATACAATGTAATAGGTCATCATGGAAGTTTAGAAAATAAGTAAGGGGGATTTACCAAGTGTTGATCTTTTTAAGAGTTTTATAAAGAAACAAAAAGATATTGAATATTTCTCAGCGAAAAAAAGGAACAAGCTTGTTTCGCATTTTAAGAAATGGCGATTTGACTTATGATACTCATGTTGATTTAACTTTTATTCCTGTGCCCCCTCACTCCCCTTTATGCACTGGAGTTCAAACTATGATTTATATGTGTACAGTGTATTTTTTTTTACTATAATGTTTTTTTTTTATAACTTTCTTGTCCTTTCATTATTGTTAGTTGTTCTTATACATATTGTTTTTTTTGTTTGTCTAATTATTACCAATGACTTGTAAATATGTAATTTTTATATGATTGAAAATTTAATAAACACACAAATATAAAAAAAAAGTTTAGAAAATAAGGGCACTTATATACGTAAGGAAGAGAACCCATTCAGACGGGAAAATGAGATGGCAGCCTTTCTGCTTATTCACATTTATACAAATCATTTTGTTGCAGTTTGATGTTAGTTCTTCATGATAAGCCAATTGCTCTTCTTCCGGTGGCTTCGTGAGTCCCTTAAATTATTTAGTGAAAACAAAGTACACGAATGTAACGGAGTGTTTTGCACACTAACATATATATATTAAAGCTACATACACTAAACCAGGCCTTCTCAACTGGCGGCGCTTGCGGTCAGTCAGAGTGGCGCGCGGCTGTTCCAAACAAATAATAAAAAAAATATTAAAATTAAAAATTAAAATTAAAGAAAGACAAAATTAAAAAATTATATTTTAAAATAAAAAACTCAGCAAAATCAAAAAGTCGCAGTCGAAGTTGAGCCTAAAATGTAAGCAAGCCATTTCGTTTTGTTTGATTTTCAATTCATTTTGACATTTTCCTTGTTTATTGCACCAAAATAACTACATATAAATTAACTTCCAGTGTAGATTTAAGCCAGGAATTGTACTAATTATTTCACATCAATATGAAATTATGATTGATGTTTTATGGAACAAAAATGTGTTTAAAATGCCACAACTGGGCCCTAAAAAAGCCCTAAAATCCACTAGCTTCCGGGGGCTTCGCCCCTGGACCCCACCCGATATCAGCTCGGTCGCTACGCTCCCTCGCAACACAGTCAACAAACATACAGGGTGGCACTTCAACCTCAATAAATTTTAGTTTTGGCGCTTCTAATAAACTAGTTGAGAAGGCCTGCACTAAACTAAAGGAAAGAAACCTTTAGAAAATGGACTGGATATTATTGAAAATATTATTCTAAACAAGAATGTACTACATGATTGTATTACTTTACGTTTCAATTTCACGAGAGAAATAGAACTCGAGAGGGGGAGCAGAGAAGAAGTGATGGAAATGAAAGAAGACTAATAGCATGAGAGGAAAGAAAAGAGCAAAGAAGACAAGAAAACGGTGTAAACAGGAAAAGGAGGAGCATGGGAGAGAGAGAAAGAGAGAGAGAGAGATAGCCTTGAGCTTTGGATCAGCTAATGAGTAATACATGAAACAGATTTTGAGCGGAGTAATTATCTTTCGCCGGAGAACTTGCGTAAGGAGCTATAATTTTATTTTTTATTTTTTTAAATCAAACATTATGGGGAATAGCAAAAAACGGTTGTCTTTTTTGCTCTTTTCTTTCCTCTCATGTTATTAGTCTTCTTTCATTGAGGTAATTTCAGGTCTTACATATTGATGAGCTGTTTGAAATTAACTAGGAGGTATGCGCGTATTGGGGAATGTGGCTTGCTGCTCTACTTTAAAAAAAAAAAAAACTTCCCATGACATGATGTAATGAGTGTTTAGTGTACATTATGTGGGACGTACAGTGATAGATGGAAAGTTATTTCAGTATATTCGAAATGACTTTTAGGCAACTGCTTTTTCCTCCCACATTATCAACATTCATTTATTTCATTTCATTTACATAATTTCATGAAATGCATTCAGAAAATGAAGAAAAAAAGAAAGAAACAAAAACAACCCATGAAAAAAAAATATTGTCGGCGAAGCATTTGTCGTAGTACTAGTAGCATTTGTTTTTAATGGGACACTTTTTGGGCGGAGCAAATGTCGTCGGAGCAATTGTCGGCGGAGCAAATGTCACCGGAGCAATTGTCGCTTCAGGCGGAGCAATTGTCGGCGGAGCAATTGTCGACGGAGCAATTGTCGGCGGAGCAAATGTCGTCGGAGCAATTGTCGGCGGAGCAATTGACGGCGGAGCAAATGTCGGCGGAGCAAATGTCGGCGGAGCAATTGACGGCGGAGCAAATGTCGGCGGAGCAAATGTCGGCGGAGCAAATGTCGGCGGAGCAAGTGTCGCTTCAGGCGGAGCAAATGTCGGCGGAGCAAATGTCGGCGGAGCAATTGTCGCGTTTTGCGGAGCAATTGACGGCGGAGCAATTGTCGGCGGAGCAATTGTCGGCGGAGCAATTGTCGGCGGAGCAATTGTCGGCGGAGCAACTGTCGGCGGAGCAACTGTCGGCGGAGCACCTGTCGGCGGAGCATTTGACGTCGGAGCAAATGTCGCGTAGCAAATGTCGCGGAGCAATTGTCGCGTAGCAAATGTCGCGGAGCAATTGTCGCGTTTTGCGGAGTAAATGTCGGCGGAGCAATCGTCGGCGGAGCATGTGTCATGGAACCGCATGATCACGAGCTGGCAAAAAAAAAAGGAACAAAAAGCAGTTTATTTTTATTAATGACAAAGGCAGAGTTTTTGTAAGAAATTAGTCATTAATTGTGCATCCCAAGACAGAAGTAAAGTGACAAAAGAAGCACTCAACAATTCACAAAGACGATTTCATTCCATTCCATTCAATTTGGTGTGCAGTGCTGGCACAGCTCGCAGGCGCAGGCCGCCGCCGACGGGACTCGCAGCTGCACCTTCGTTACGGCATTGTCATTGGACTGCATGTATTGTATGCAATGCAAATGCACAGTCACTCGGCTCAGTGGCATTGCCATTGCCGAGAACAAAAGTTAGCGGGCCTTAAAAACATCACAAATTCACAACCCAAAAATGAAATATTAACACATGCAGAAACAAATATTATGTGTAACAATACCGAATTGTATTAAATATCAATTTACCTCTCCATCTTCCCAAATTGACTTATCTTCAAGATTTGTGGCGGCCATAACGTGATACAGCAGAATACATACACAAGTAAATGGGGTGAGTTTAGAAGGCTAGTACTAGTAATTTGCTTGTTATCTTGTATATGGCCAATTTGAGGAAAGCCCCTGCCAAAATATTTTCCAGTTCTGTAGGAATAAAACAACTTTAGAATACTCCACCACTAAAATTGACAAAATGTTCGTAGGGTACCACCAACTTCACTAATGAAGCTAAATCTCTATATGGTGTTGGTGTGTAATTCCGATTGTTACAGCAGGGGAGGGGGCCCAATTCGTGAAAAAATATTTAGCGGCGAAACAGCTGGCCGATAATTCGGGGGGGGGGGGGGGGGTAGTGAGCACTATTTTTTTTTTTTGGGGGGGGGGGGTCCTAAAATTTAAAAAATCGAATTACCCCCGCCCCCTTGAACGCCATCTCCAAAAAAAAAGTAAAATTAACGTGTTTTTACATGTTTTTGGGGGCATCCCCCCCCCCCCCCTGGATCCGCCACTGTGTTACAGATCGGAGGTATTCAGCAAAAGTAAAGAATTAATTTACTCTTTTCATTTTGAATTGACTTATCGTAAACACGTGGTTCTATCAACTTTTACATCGATTTACATCATGGATTAAGAAATGACAGAGCGCAAAAATGAAAACACTTTTTATTTGATTTTCTTTTGCTTATATGCAAATTTGTTTAATTTTTACGGTCATGCCTTAGTTCTTTTATATTATTATTTATTATTAATTTACTATGTTCTTTTAGCAGGGTAGTCCAATTCAGTGCCACAGAGGACCTGTTTCGCCATGTTAATGTACATTACCAGTCTCTTTTTTATGTAAAAGATATCATGTTTTGTGTGGTTTTGAATAAATGAACTTGAACTTGAACTTAAACTTGATGCCATTTTGAAGCCCCAGAGCTAGTTTCATCAGTCATGTAGAAATACTGTAAGCATGAGCGTGACCACAAGGTTTCCAGTGGCACCCCGGCCCTCAACGGGATTTCTTTTGAAGCCAAAATACACCCTGAATGAGGATTTCGTTTGGTTTTTTCCCCCGAATTCACACCCTAAACGATCTTGTTATTGTAACCCACTGAGCGTGGCGCATTTAGTGACATAATACCACGTAAGTTGCTATGGCAAAGTAAAATAAATTAAATTGCGCTTCTAGCTGATGTAAAATTCACAAAGTGAAAGATTATTTCAATAGAGAATCAATAACATCAACTTGTACACTTCCAGATGGGTTTAATGCACAGCCATCATTCTCCTTTCTTTGAAGAAAAAAATTACATTTCAAATGTGATCTATATAAGTACATAATTATTTAGTGTTTACAAATAGTACACAATGTACAATGAACAGTTACTATTTATATATGCAAAACAAATTGCTTTCTCTTTCTTTACACAAATAAAGCACGCCAGTCAGTATTGAAAAGGATTACTTATATTTGCGACAAATTACAACATTTACATGAAAGAATCAACATTTTTAACACGTATTTTTGGCATTTTATCTATTTCCATCAGTGGCGTATCAGGATTTTTTCAAGGAGGGTGTTTGAAAATTTGAAAATCGCGCCGACCAATATTTCACACAGTGGGGGAGGGGGGTGGGGGATGAGAGCACTATATTATTATTTTTTTAGTCAACACACATCAACGCCTACCACCGCCCCCCCCCCCCCTTGCGCAAAAAAAAAATTAACACAAATTTGAGGGAGGTTAACCCCTAAAACACCCCCCCCCCCACCCCCTGTGACGCGTCTGATCTCCACATAATGGTCTCAGTGTTATACATGTTTGGCTAATACCTATACTACCTCGAGTAGTAAATGTATGACTACTCTATAAATAATATGATTAAGTATGCTATGTCTTTTTATTTACACATGACTATATAGAAAAACTAGAAAAATACCCATAAACGCTTACAGCAGGATTTTGAAAAAGTACCCTTTTTCAGTGACGTTTTTTTTTATAGCCACGTGCCCCTTTTCCTTCGACAGTTTTTCGTTTTTTCCTTTTTAATAATTGTCAATTTTTCCATTCTCATAAGTGCCTTTATTAGTCTCTAGTAAGTGCCCCGTTTCAGGTACGAGAAGTGTCCCTAGTTGCACTTTCGATTCGTGCCCCTTCCCCTCTGATAATTGCCCTTGTCAAATCTGAGAGGTTTCATTTTACTTTGACAAGTGCCCCTTTCCCGTTATAAGAAGTACCCCTTCCACTATAACTACCCCTTTTTAACTCAGGTAAGCGCATCTTTGATTTTTAACATGTGCCCCTTTTCCTTATGATAAGTGCCCCCCATTAAAAAAAAAAGAGCGCCTTTCCCTTCTCATATTTATGCCCCTTTTCGCCTATGAAAAGTGTCCCTTTTCATTCTTATAAATGCTCCTTTTCATCTATGGTAAATGACCCTTTTCAGGTACTTTTTTTCACTTCAGATAAGTGCCCCCTTCACCTCCGATAAATTTCATCTCTGATGAGGGCCCTTTTCACCTCTAATAACTGCCCCTTTTATTTTGACACGTGCCCCTTTTCCTTTCTAATAACTTTCTTTTTCCTTCTTATAAGTGCCCCTTCCTTCCCCTTCTCATAATTACCCCTTTTCATCTCTGATAAGTGCCCCGTTTATTTTTACATGTGGCTATTTTCCTTTTTAATAAAAGCTACTTCCCCCTTCTCATAAAAGCGTACTAACACTTCCGATAAATGCCCTTATGAAAATCTGATCGGTGCCCCTTTTCTTCCAAAAATGCAAATTTCCCTTTATTATACGTGCTCCTTTTTTATTCACATAAGTGCCCCTTTTCAAATCTGGTCAGTGCCCCTTTTCAGGTGCGATAAGTGCCCCTTTTCACTTCTGGTCATTTCCTTTTAACAATGATACGTGCCTCTTTTCCTTTCTAATAAGGTACCTATCCCGTTTTCACCTCTTCAAAATCTGATGAGTGCGCCATTTCCGTCAACAAATGCCCATTTCCCATTCCCAAGTCATAAGTGCCCTTTTTTCATCCCGTGGTGAGTGCCTCTTTCCAGGTTTAAGAAGTGTCTCATTTTCACTTCTTATAATACCGGTAACCCTTTGTACTTCGACACGTGCTCCTTTTCTTTTCTAATAAGTGACAAATAATTTATCCCTTCCGATCCCCTTTTCCTCTCATCATTAAACGTGCCCCTACTTAAAGCGATTTAGAGCAAATTCCCCAATTTTGCTCGCATTTATAGATGATATATTTATGTTACTTATGAAAGGTCATTTCAGTCTTCCGTTATGAGAATGTGCATATAACTCCATCAAGATTTTTTTTTTATCCTCTTTATATATAAGATGTAATTTTTTTTCATCCTTGATAATGTAATCACAATGTAAAGTATATAGGCCTACCAATGTCTAAAAAATTGTATATTTTCGTTTTGAGATTTCCCACTGTACTGTTCCCTTTTTTCAAGAAAGTGCCCCTTTTTGATAATAATAACAATAATAATAATAATGGTAGACCTAATAATAATACAAACAATTTTCTTGATATCAATAACAATAATTAGCCCCGTCTGACGTTGCCCTAACTTTATGCACGTACTGAACCAGGGGCGGATCCAGCCGGCAGCAGAGGAGGGAGCCCAATTCGTGAGAAAATATTTAGCGGCGAAACAGCCGGCCGATAATTCGCTCAGTGGGGGGGGGGGGGGAGGGGGGGGGGTGGGGGGTAGTGAGGAATAAATTTTTTTGGTGGGCCCTCAAAAATATAAAAAAATCGCACCCCCCCCCCTCTTGAGCGTCAGGGAAGGGGGCCCATCTAAAAAAAAAAGAGTACAATTAACGTGTTTTTACATGTTTTTTCCCCCAGGGGAGGGGACCCCTCCCCTGGATCCGCCACTGCACTGAACTAACTCTGAAATCCATAAATACGTTCATTCCATAAATACGTACAATATACGTACGTATACGATCGGTATGTGTTATTTAAATTGGCAACAAAGCCGATGCCTGTGTGGCAATCATCTAATATCAGTTAAGCGTTCAAAGGCGTACGTTCCAGCGGCGTCTAGATTCTGACAATCTCACTAAATCGTATGTATTCATACCGCATCCATGTTTATTTTGTCATTTATCAAAAATTGTTTATATATGTGACTTTATATCTTGAAATTTTGATCAATGAAATTATGTTATTTTTGTATTCTGAGTATTTAAAAAAATGTTTGGTTATAGTAGTCCCAGATATGGGATTTTGTGTAAACTATCCAAGTTTATAGTTATACTCGATTCTTTCTTTGAAGTTTAATGAAAATCGGACATTGATACAACTTTCCTTTGTAAAATGTTTACATTATCATGTTAAAAGATAATTTCCTAGACTCCTATTAACTTCTGATGATTTTTTTAAATAGAAAATCTGATTCTGAGCGAATGATTTTTTAATTTTTTTAAATTTAATTTTAGAGTAAAGCCAGGAGCCGGTAATCGGACAGCTCCAGTTTTCGGCCGATCCATTGGATGCATGCAGGCCCCTCGCTGCCTCAGATAACGCGTGGCGCGCGCGCCACGCGTTCTTGATTTTGCCTGACCTTGCACCACGCCTTCTTGATATTAAACATATTGCGCCACCCCTTCTTCATTCAAAGAAAACAGCGCCACGCGCGCGCCACGCGTATTAATATGTTCATTGCTTGACAAACGCGGCGCTGCCAGCTACCTCCAACGAACTTGGATTTCGATGGCTACCTCCCGCTCCAAAAGTATTGAAGCGCTAGCGCTCTTGAAACAGTACACACACCCGTAGATCATGCAGTATAGTGAGGAAAGAGAGAGAGAGAGATAGAGAAGAGAAAATGTCAAGGCGCAATGAGGGAGAGAGAGAGAGAGAGAGACAGACACACCGACGCACATGGATCACGCCATTGTATTCTATGTAGCTGTGTTGCTGTGGGGAAATGTACATACGATACACATATATTGTGTGCACATAGCTTAGCGCAGCAGGCCTAGCCTGTGTGTGTGTGTTGACCTCAACTCGAACTTTCAAAGTCGCAAGTGTCTAATTAAAATATGTGCCAGTATGATGATGATGATGATATAATTGACGATGATCATAGTAATCACTTTAATTCCTAATTTGTTTGTTATTTCTGTGCAAAAACTGGCTCATTATTATAACTGACTTTAATTAAAAAATGGTATCTCTTTGGTTTACCTAAAGGCTTACGTTTTCTTAATTCACTATTTAATACATGCATGCAAACATTTATACATAAAATCAGGTTTCAAGTACAAAAGAGAATTATCCAAAATATTGGCATAACAATTATGAAGTAGACTAGGCAGCGCAGGCATACGTACAAACACTAGCCCCTAATTTGTAGCTGCAACCAGGAATGGCTGCAAAGCTCTCTCTCTCCATCCCTCTTTTTTTCTTCTTTACCCTATATTTAATTGGTATTTTAAGTACATAATAAGCATGCAACTTATTTGATGTCTGCATTATGGCGACTCCAACAAAATCTTTAATTTTGTTTAATTTCGCCTCCTTCCTACCAGCTGGTACATCGAATTTATTTTATAAACGTTTTATTTTGCGTTCTTACTTTGATTGTAAGAAATAATTAAATGTTCATTATTGAATATAGAACTTTGAATCTCGACCCGCATCCCCCCCCCCCCCCCCAGTAATCAAGCACTTCATACCCTGGAGGGGGTGAGGGTAGTAGGCCTAGTTGTGTTGGGAGAGAGATAGACCATGAACCTAATTAGGTTCATGGATAGACACACACACACGGACCATGGAAAGGGTCTGAATGAATTTTTATTTCATATGCGTTTGCGAAGCAGCAAACCATGAATGAACTAAAGTAAATTGTTTTGCTTTAATTCCAACAGCCTATTTTGTAACATTGGGCAAATTAATTATACATATTATAGCTGTAAATAACGTAAGAGGGACTTTAGAATAAGCTATGGTTGTAAAAATCTAAAAGAAAAAAGAAGTAGTGTGAATTACAAAGTTTCAACTTTCCCTTAACATTTCATCACTTTCTGTGTTATTTATTTGGGAAACCAACTACACGATGTGCTAGACGAGTGGAGCCATCACTCAACACGTGGCCTTGGTCGATGATACATTGCAGACATAATCCAATCTTCACCCTCCCCTTTGTTCAGCTCCGATCCCTCCTTGGCGGCCTAGCCCTTTCATGTTTGCGCGCGCTCCCCATCAGACATTTCCCTCTCTCTCTTTCTCTCTCTCTTGCGCTGTCTCTTTCGTGAAGTTATCCCCCCCCCCTGAAAAGATAAGCGTGGGAAAACCTCTCTCTCACTCTCTTCTCTGTCACATTCACTTGAGGTCATTCACTCGGCCCATAAATGGCTTTAATTTTGTTTACATTAGCTCAGAGGGGCAGGGGCTTCATAAGTCATGAATGAACTGATCTACTTTCTAATCTCTGTTTATGTGTGGTTACTAAGCAACTCAGCAGTCAATCAAAATGTTTAAATTCAGTTGTGGCTGCATGTTTTCACATCGCTCAATAAAAGCTCACCGTGATTCAGATTAACCAAATTCAGATATTCAACAATCATTTTTAACATAAGTATGATCTAGTGAGATCCTACTCAAACTCGTGAATTTCTCATTTTTAAAGAACAATTTCCAGCAAATTACAAATAATAACTGACCATGTTAATGACGCGGGCGTATAAACACGTCGGCAGCTCTTCAGACTTTCTATTAATTGCTCTGGCGTCTTGGGGTCGACGGGTATATATGTCATTTTGAGACAGAGAATTTATTTTATTCGAATATAAAGTAAAAGACTTGCAGAAATTTGAGTACTGCAATTTTTGTGAAAAGAATAAAATGCAATATTGTTTCTAATATGAGGAAAAAAATTACAGCTTTGAATACATGACTTGGTCTAGCCCGATCAAAATCTAAACAACTACATGTAGGATCATTCTCTTTTTTTTTCTTCGTAACATTGGATAACAAATTTCACAAATTCCAACATAGTCTAGACCTACTTGTATAAACATTGATAATTTAGATTATTTATTGCAAATGTAAATATGATAATGACCCGGAATATAATACAGGGATACAAATTAATCAAATTACTCCTTATAGTTTAAACTTTTTTTTTTTTAATTAAAAAAAAAAAAAAAAAAAAAAAAAAATCTAGACAAATCTTTACTTTTTTTTTTTTTTTTTTTTTTTTTTTTGGGGGGGGGGGGGGTCAAATTTCTCCTCGGGTCGCGCCACGCCTTTTTAATTTCCTGGCGAGAGGCCTGGATGCATGGTAAAATCCCTTTAAAATACATCGCATAATAGCATATCACATATCCCACACATACCATACCATGCCAGAGTCACTGAAGAACCACATTTGCAATGGAAAATATATTCTAAAATATCACATTTTAGCGATGTAATCGGCGGTCCCGCTACCCAAATCTGAAAAAACGAGTTTCTTACGCGTGTATGTAAGAAATATGGGTACCATAAAATTAGCTTTATTTCTAGTATTTTTCAGATTTAGAGCCCGATTTTGTGTTGGTCGCAAGCTCAAAAGTATCTCATCGCATGTATTAAATCAATGCAGCCGGACCCCGCCACGCACACACGATATGTCCGTCTAATTCAGATTCCAACTTCCGATCACCGCTGTGCCTGTCTTCGGCCAGTCGAGCACCCGGGAGCTCCGGCGTGGGATACCTGCTCTGCCCGCTAGTGCTATACATAGCGCGGAAACGCACAGCGCGCGCGAGCGCTTCCTATTGACTTTGTACATGCGTCCGAAAACTGGTTCGCTATGCCGATAACCGGCTCCAAAACAGTGAAAATTGAAATGAATATTGTCATGGCAATTCGTGATTTTTTTCTGGGATTCTTTTTTTGTTTAAATAATAATAATATTTACTTCATGATTTGAACAAGAAATGATAATAAATAGGAAGTAAAGAGTCCAAAAAATAGGATTTTGTCTTAAGCGGCTGAAAACCAGGTCCTTTACTCTAGTCTATGAACATTTTTTTATATTTTTTAAATGAGTTCAAGAGATGTTAACTTACAGGCTTGTTGTTTTATGAAATATGATATGTATGTCACTGAGGCTCAATGTACTTGGCATGCACACCCGTCTGTGGTGCTTGCAGTTGCAACGGACGTGCAGTAACGTAACTCCAGGAAGCTCCGACACCGGCTTCAGGTGGTCAATCCTGGAGTTAGTAAAAACAGCCGTTTGGGCGATATTATCTTTAAATCTGCAAAGAGAGTACTAACAATTTTTGGCGTAATAGGTTGCTCGACTCTTCTGGGCATATCGTAATCCACTTGAAATTATAATTTAAAGAATTCTTTGGTGGGAAAAGGGGCGATTCTGAGTCCTACACCAACGATTCTTCCATGTTGCAACGCCGATTCGAAATGGCGAAGAGAAGGTACGCATGCGCCGATGCGCGGTAGTGACGCAGCAAATATGAATATTCATGCTATAGAGCGCAGATCGCTTGAAATCGCTGAATATGTACGACTCAAACAGAGCAGTGAATATAAACAAGCGCGTGGAGAGTTATTTTTCCTGATTATTGAAATGTTTTATCCTTTGTTATCATGTGCAGATAAGAAACTGATTCAAGATGGCTGCTCCTAACCACACAATTTATATCAACAACCTCAATGAGAAGATCAAAAAGGATGGTGAGTTTTCTATGTTGGCAGCTGTGGGAGAGGGGACTATATAATTGGGTGATGGGGGAAGGGGGGGGGGGGAGAAGAGGAGATAAGGAGAGAGATGGAAGATGAAAGAGCTAGGTAATGCAAGATGCAAGAGAGAGATGGGGAGGAAGGGAGAGTGAGGGAAGGATAGAGAGAGAATCAGCAGAAACAAGAATGAGGAAAGAAAGGATTTAGAAATGGGGAGGAAATGAGAATAAGAGAAGGAAGGAGAGATAGAAGAGGACGTACACATGTAAGATTAATGTGTGTAGGGGGAGAGGGGGAACAATAGAGAGAGAGAGAAGGGAGGACATAAGGAAAATATAGCCGATGAAGGGAGAGAGAGAGGTGATAAACTGAGAGGAGGACATAAGAGAAGAGAGTGGGTTAAAAGGAGAGAGAGAAATAGAGATGACAAAGGTGGGAGATAAGGAAGGTAGAAAGGAGAGTGATAAACATGAAATAATCATAATAATCTTTGTTGGGGTGGAAAGGAGGAGAAAAGGATTTGGGGAAAGAAGAGTATGAGTTGGAAGGAGAGAGAAAGAAGAGATGAAAAGAAAGATGGGAATGAAGAAGAAAGGAGATAAAGAGAGGAGAGAGATAATCATCAAACAGTTCTAACAGTACCTACACTGTTCTTTCCCTTACAGAACTCAAGAAGTCCTTGTATGCCATCTTCTCTCAGTTTGGTCAGATCCTGGACATCGTAGCTCTCAAGACTCTCAAGATGAGAGGTCAGGCTTTTGTTATCTTCAGAGACATCACCTCAGCTACTAGCGCTCTACGATCCATGCAGGGCTTCCCCTTCTATGACAAACCAATGGTGAGAGAGTCTTCTCGTTGATGTGATCGTTTGTTTGTTTTCAGGTTGTCCGTCAGTACGTCCCGTTCTCGTGATAGCGTTATCTCAAGAACCAATCAATGGATTCCCGCCAAATTTCGGTCATGTATGTATCTTGCAGAGCCAATGAACTGATTAGATTTTGGGGTCGCGAGATCGAAGGTCATATGGCTCATTATGTATGCAAAAATAGGTTGTGATCGCGTTATCTCAAGTATCCATCGATCGATTCCCGCCAAACTTGGTTCATGTATGTATCTTGCAGAGCCAATTAAATGATTAGATTTTAGCAGAGATGCCAACTAGTACGGATTTCCCGTAATTTCTACGGGAAATCGGCCGATTACGGGCGGTACGATTTTCATACCATAAATTCCGGATTTTGCAGATTTTGCCGATTTTCAAAATTAGCACTTTAAGGTTTAGCACGTTTAAGGTTTAGCACGTACTTTTGACTATTGCAGCGCTTTCAGTGCATACATGTGCATACAACATGTGCTTCGCGAGCGGGGGCCGGGTGAAATACCTCTCTTGGCCGCGCCGCTACCGCCCGCCCAGCGCCAGGCCTCGCTACGCTAGCGCCGTGTACACTGTCGGATTTCTCACAGGCTGTCACAGCGTTCGTCGATTTTCGTCGACAATCTGAACTCATGTTGGTTGGATTTAGATATCAATCATCATGTCTTCCACAACTAAGAAGCGTGGCAAGAAGTTACAGACTTTTAAAGAAGAATACAGTAAGAAATGGAAATGCATCGTGTAACACCAACTAATGAACAGGTATGTTACTTTTATTTAACTTGTTGTGCTATCGCGCTTGCCTGCGGGAGCTGCGCTTGCCTGCGGGAGCTGCGCTTGCCAGCGTGCAGAAAAATTTGCGTCGCGCAGAAAATTACGGATTTTGTCTCCAAATTACGGATTTTTAGCCTTATGATTACGGATTTGTGCTCTGAAAGGTTGGCATCCCTGTTTTAGGGTCATGGGGTCAAACATGTATATGAAACATAGCTTGTAATCACGATATTCTGAGAACCTATTAATGGATTGCAATCAAACTTTAATTTTAAAAATTGCTTCTGTTTTGGTTTGTAAAATTGCTTCATGACGGAGGCATCATTTTCGACTACGTGCAGTCGAATCCATCTAGTTTTGCTTAAAATTCCTTATTTGGGGTCATCATGGTTTCTTTATTAGGTCGCACAAGGTTGGCAGCTCTGCTCTCTTTTGAGTCGATGCTTTTCACTTTTGAAGTGATGACAGGTCTTTTTACAAACGCAAAAGTTGTTTTTGTAGATCAAATATTATTTGTTCACCTTATCGAGGGTTTGATACGCACATACGCCAAACGTTAATGAAGCTCAATTTATAGAGTAGAGTTCATGTTAGTGTTCATTTATCCAGGTAATAGAAAAAAGGTACATATCGGTCAGAGTTATATTAGGGATGTCAGACGCTCGCGCTGCAATCCTGAAATCGAGCCATCAATGTGCGTACGAGCCAACGGTGATTGTAGTCGAAATAAAAACATGCAATCTTTAAAAATTCATTAAAAATCAAAATTAGCAGGAAAGAACTAATTGATTAAGAATTACCGTAGATTAAAGTTGTATTCCAATATTGGAAGCATTTTCTTCACAAGTAGAATCGTAGAATCAATCAAAATATGGCAGTAAAGATGAGCTCTAATTCGCCCATTGGCCCTTTGCAAGCGTTTGAAAGGCATTGTGGCACCCATGGCACTGCTTTTCTGTGACTCTCTGAAAAACTGCGCATGTTTACATCAAAATCTGGAGGTGATCCTGGGGTCACACAATGCCCAAATTTGGACATGCCATTCATGAAACTTAAGAAAATAATCCATGCGCATTGACTTTTTTGCCTACCCCATACTATTAATATATTTGAGCAGTAAAAAAAAGTTCCAATTTATAGCGATCTTTTTCTTATAAAAATGAACTTTTTGCAAAAGTCAATGTTAGTATATTTATAAGTGATATTCAAGCTATCTTTGAGCCAAAAATCTAAGGGAAATTCATTCAGGATCATCTACAGATAATCACAAACTTCCGATGTATACTACCCAAGACTGAACAACCGTAAGTCTTGACACTCGCCCTCAACCCCTGGTGATTCTGTGCTGAACACGTACGGACCGAACGAAATATTTGCAGCTAGAAACTACTTTCCATGGATAAATTGAGAATTTTGATCGACTACAAACGTTGAATATAAGTTTTTCATAATTAAAGACTCCATTATTAAAGCAATAACTCAGAGTATTTATTATAGAAAAGAAGTTGAAATGTTGAATGTGTGTACGAGTGAAATGCCGGGAGGAAGTATAAATGAAAGAAAAGCGTGATGTTATCATCAAGCCGCAATGGCCACGTGCGCGCACGTGGAAATTTCCATTGTAAGCGCCGGCATGTGGCTCTTCTTCTAAGTGCACAAACTCCCTCTCTAAACAAGATAAAATGCAAGAAATTATTAAAACAATGTTTCAAGCAAGGGAAACTAAACACTGTTTCGAGGGAAATTACGTAGAAATGAGCAATTCTAGTGACTCAGCTGTAATTGTAAATATACAGGTGTTATTCTCCTGATACATTTGTAACATTACAAGAGGTTTTCTGGACATTTACCATATTTGTTTTCCTTTATCAAAAAGCAATTTTACATGAACTTGGAATTGATATATTTTTCCACCATGACTGCCAGAATTTTAATCCAAGTTTACATTGAAATATCATCTTATATTTGTATCGCTGATTATTTGAAAATCTTTACTTGAAAATCAGCGATCCTCCAAATCCTCAAATCGATCCTCAAATTTTATCAGGAAACATTTTTCCTGTGAAATTTTTTGTAATTTTAAATCTTCGTTTTTCTTTGTTTTTCTTTGTTTTTCTTTGTTTGTTGCCATGGCAACCTTATATTTTAATTTTAAAAATGTTGTGGAAAGATGTCCCTGCCATTATCTTGGAATGCAAAGTGTTTTGAGTAGCAATTTGATCTGGAAAGTAAATACCGGTATATTAATTTTTTAATATTTTCTTATTTTCTTTGTTTTGTTTCCATGGCAACAATATATTTAATTTCAAGGTTTCTCTTAAAAATGTTGATAAAAAGAATATAATGAAGAAAAGTTCTGTTGAAATTTCAATGAGAAACAAGATATATTTTTTGAGATATGGCACATCAAACAATGCTTGCAATGTTGAGGTATGTACTCTTTACTATGTACTTAAATTACACTCGGTGCCATGCTTACATTGTAATTTCCTATGCAAACACTTCAGGAAATACCCCTAAATAAAAACATTAAAAAATTAATATCTCGAGAATCGATTTATATTTTTTTTTTTTTTTTTCCATATTGAATGATAAATTGTGTTCTCCAAATACAGTGCAAAATTTTCATGATTTAATGGACTTCAATTTTTAGTCTAACATCCCTAGTTATATGGGTAGTTTGCTACATACTTAGCCACATTTTATGATGATGCAAACTTAACCATCTTTCGGCTGATTGTCTCTGATGAGCTATTTTGTCTCTGAAAATGTGGACTGAAGTTCAATAATTAATTTCGCCATATACTCTGGACATTGTACAAAGTAACAAAAGCATATTAGCATACATTTACTTAATGTATATTCTAGAAAATATACCAAAAATATTGTGAGAGATTGATTCTTGCGCTGTTATTCTTGTTTTCGTTTAGATACTCTTCTGCTACGTAATAATATCTTAAATGCTGAGAGAAGAATATCAGGTGTGACAGACATAGTTTAGAACAGCATTATAAATCACCATCTTTTTCCATGTAAACCATGATTATATGATGATATATAATAGTAAGGCCAAATAACAAAAATTAAGTGTTCTCGTCCGTGCCCCCCCCCCTTTTTTTTACTATTCAGAAGAAAAAAAAGCCTGTGATATACATTTTGTTTAAATAGCTTCTAAAGTGATACTAATCATTTGTTCTGTCATGCATTGCATCAGTATCCTCACAAAGCACAATATCTGTGAATAAAATGACTTGGCTAGTCCTTATACATGTAATTAGTATGGCAGCCATCTTGAAAAAGAAAATAGCACAAAATAGTAAATAGTAATGCCCTGCCTCCTCGTTCAAAAAAAAAGTCTGGATGAGAAACGTGTTATTTTTGTTATTTGGCCTAATGATATTAATATTTGTAGACTAATAATAATATTTGTAATTGGTTTGGTTAACAGAGGATTGGGTACTGCAAAACCAAGTCAGATGCCATCGCCAAGATGCAAGGAACCTACGTCCCAAGAGAGAAGAGAGTGGAGAAGAAGAAGGTCGAAGGTCAGTGTTCTAGTCATTGTATAGCCATTTGGTCTACACCCAGCCCGTCTACTATCCACACGGTCTAATAGCCATTTGGTCTAATCTTCAATAAGTCTACTTCCCATTTGATCAGTTAGTATAGTGTAGTATAATTTCCAGTCAGTCCAAATCCTAGTTTTTATCATGTTCAGTTTGTCTACCTTCCATAAGGTCTAATAATCATTTGATGATTTTTCTTATTTATGATTAAATTATTATTAAACCATATGGATAATAGACATAATGGGCATTAGACAAACTGGGAATTAAACCTACTGGGAATGAGACTAAATGAGCAATATACCCATTGGGTAGTACCTTTTATTGGAGACCATGTGGATAGTAGACAAAGTGGTTGTAGACCAAACAACAATAAACTCTGAGGGACTTGGTAGTGAGGATTAATGACTTACTAATGGGCACTAGTGCATTGAATTGGCTTTGAACCCAGGATTTTCCAGTTGAAAAACCACTGCTCTACCACTGAGCCATCGTACCTCCATTAACGACTTTCTTTAATCCCAGAGATAATTTGTTTTTGCTTTCAAGGGCATGCAGAGAAGCTCATACTTCCTTTTTGGCAAATATCAACTCTAGCAGAAAACAATGTAAATTGTTATTACTATCCACATAGGACCAATCACGCAATCAACTTGTTTTGAAAGATAGCACTCTCAACTACCCTTTGTGTTTAAACTCTGTAATTGTGTTTTCAAACCCATTTCAACAAATATTTTCCTAGCTTTTGCTTTCATTACCATTACATTTATGAAGCACATTGTGAACCCTTTCAGAGTTGAATTTCACTGTTTTAAAAAAAAAAAAAAAAAATTTTTACCAGTTCTTGTGTTTTTGTAGTATAATGGGCATCATTGTAACTATTTGAGATAAGACTACACTTCACCAGATACGAGACTGTGTATTAAAATGGTTGAACCTAGATCACATCTCACCGCCTCATCTGTTGACTTACAGTAATGGTAAGGTAGACTAACCACCACAATATTTTCTACTGTTATCATTACAGAGCCAGTGAAGGGAAGGAAGAACAGGCAGAACAGACACGCGGACGTCGTCATCCCCCCTCCCTCACAGATCCCTATGCCTGGAGCTCCCCCAGCAGCCAACCAGCCCCGCCCCTCCTGGGTGAGATGCCCATGCAGATGGGACAACCTCCCATTCAAGTACCAACGGTGCCGGCACCAGGTTAGTACCACGGATATACATAATGCTAGATAGCTCCCCTGCTATCCAGGTTTAATCCATGGATATACATGACATGTACATTATAATGCTAGATGTTTTGAGGTGTTGTGGTCGAGTGGATATGTCACCGGACTGTGGATCACAAGGTCCACTGTTCAAGTCCCACCGCGGCACTAATGCAGAGATGCCAACTGTTCCGTTTTTTGCCGTATTTGTCCCGTTTTTTCACTATGAATACGGCAGTACGTTTTTTGTATGTTTTGTTACGTTTTTTTAATTTTTTCAATTTTTTTTTTTTTTTTAGTGACGTTTTTCTTAATTTCTGATCATGGGCCTTGTGTCGTAAGTGTATTATGCACCTACTTTATCAAACGATGCACGCAGAATGGTGATACGGGCCCAAAACTGCGCACATTGCGAACAACCCACATGTAATGTATGCACGTCGCGCTCTGATCCGGGTATGTATACATGGTATTGCCGTTTTTTTTAAGCTTCTCGATTGGGCGATGTGTTAAGGTGAGAGATTTTTTCAAAAATACTGTTTTTTGTCCTAAAATACTGTTTTTTTGCTCTTAAGAATACTTTTTTTTGTCGAAGAAGGTTGGCATCTCTGCTAATGTCCTGTGGCAAGACATTGATCTACATTTACCACTCTCCACCCAGGTGTTAAATGGGTACCCAGTAGGATGCAAAAGCTAATGTGCGCGATTATATGAGTGCGATTATCATGGTACAATGGATTCATTCATCTTGCATAGACATTCTGTTCGGATACTTCAATAATATTGTTTGTTCTTTTTAACAAAGATTCTATGGAGATTCACAGAGAGTGAATTTGTGCTGCCTAATCAATTTGAAATGAAGAGAGGAATATGATTAGGTCTTTTTATACCCTGTTTTAAACATAAAACAGGCAACTTAAAAGTAGTTATCTGCAAGTGTTGCCATTATTTGTACATCTGCGAGTGTGATGATTATTATTATTTCTGGTCTTTTGTTGTATTTCAGTTGTACCTGATGAGCCTAATAACATCCTCTTCCTCACCAACCTACCTGAAGAAACCAATGAACTCATGTTGGAGGTCCTATTCAAACAGTAAGTATTTACCATCTGATTGTTTGTTTTTTAATTGTGTATATATGTAAAGAAAGGGTTGAGTTCTAGGGGTGTTTGACAAAGAATGAGATCGACTTTAAGTTGGACTTAACTATGGCAGGCCATTCATGCCACTGGTTGCTCTCACCATTTGTCTCTCAATTATGATCTTTAGATAATATTTTTTCCTTCAATAATGAACTATCAAAAGATGTAAATTCTGTAGATTTGTTACCATGAATTGTACGTCCTTTGAAAGACCGATGCCAGTAAATGGTGAGAGCAACCAGTGGCATGAATGGCCTGCCGTAGTTAAGTCCAGCTTAAAGTTGATCTCAGTCTTTTTGAAACACTTCCCTGATTGATTGTTCGTTTATTTGTGTAGAGAAAAGGGTGGAGTTTGGTTCAGAGGAAAAATGAGTTGAGTGCTCACCTATTCTTTTGTAGTGTCATGTAGAAGGTAATGATAATAATAATAAAAATAATAATAATAATCTTTTAAGTCCACTCCAAATTTTATTAAGTTAAACCAAAAATAGAAATTCTTTTTGCCCAATTGATCGTGAGCCCGGCCAGCCACTGAGCAGCGCTAGATCTATGTTGCTCTATCCCTCATTGTTGAACGCCAAACAAGGTAGCAGCAACTCGCGTCTTTTAACGTCTTTTGGTATGACGCGGCCAGGGTTCGAACCCATGACCTCCTGGTTGTGAGGCGGACGATAATGATAATAATAACGATTGTTTCTTATAAAGCATTTTAACAGTTACAGAATTATCATTAAATTCATTATTATATATTTAATTTAATTTAATTTATTATATATCTCATTATTATATGTATCTTGTTATTTATCCTCATGCATACTTTCAAAATCACAAGGGGGTAATCCCCCCCCCCCCCACAAACCACAAACACCCGGTCTTTTTAAAGTTGAGAGTATGCAAGGGAAAAAAAAGTACATCTGTGGCCAATTTGAGGAAGTAAATCTAACTCCAATCCTAATGATCCATTCTCTCATCGTTTTTCATCACAGATTCAACGGCTACAAGGAAGTCCGTCTCGTGCCCGGACGGCATGACATCGCGTTTGTGGAGTTCGCCAACGAGCAACAATCTGGAACGGCCAAGATGCATTACAAGGATTCAAATCACGCCGACAAACACTCTTAAAATCGCATATGCCAAAAAGTAGTTTCATTCCCTTTCTGTCTATGATTACAACTGAACATTTACTGTTGCCTATCATTTTGGGATTCCGTTAGTTGTGGCAAAATGGTATATTTCATTTTTTGTTACTGTGTTGAAAGTTATGTATGTCCGACTTTCGAGACTTTCGACGTAATTCATTCTTTTATTCAAACTTGAACAAGCATATCTGATGAACGGCTGTAACTACAGTTACAGATAGTGATCTCAGCAAGAATAGGGGAGATAATTCAGACTTTTTCAATTTACCTTTGAAGTCTAAAAGATACTACTTTTAAAAAAGGAAAAGTTTCTCTCTTAGTGGATTTATTCTGGGACCTGTTTCACAAAACCTTTTTTCAAAGACAAATGACAAAAAATCAGTGACAAATCTGCTGATAACCAATCAGAAGCAAGGATTTCACTAGCTTATAACAAAAACTGTCATTTGTCACTGATGACAAGTTTTGTGAAATGGGCCCTGATGTTCATGACAACCCCAATCCCACATTCATCTCGGCGCATCTACACTGGAAGTTTTTTCCAGTTCATCCCAGTTGCTCATCTATAGAAGTTGCCTTCAAATCTTCACAGTGGGAACAGTGTTATATTAAAAAGGTCAAGTTACATGTTTTCATTCTTTAACATGTGTAAGAAATTTTTAATTCCTTTTGATAAGTGACTTAAAGGTTTAGGGCTCGTGATAATGAAATAAATCTTGTCTTCAACACATGAAATAAGCCTACCATCTATATTATTTTCTTTGAAGATGAATTTGGGATGATTTTTTTTTCAGATGGTACCTGATTGTTAATTTTAAAAATTAGGTGATATTTTTAATTTTCTTCTCCTTTTGGTAATGTAAACACATCAAAAGTAAATAATGATGAATCTTTAAGTTACATTTATTTGGTCATGTATATTGATTACCACTTTGGGATAAGAAATAATGATATTTTTCCCTGAAAAATGTGGTATGTTGGTTAAATTTCTGAGCTCTTTCAAATTTGGAATCATGTAATGTGTTCAAGTGAGTCACATGATATTTCTTCTGCATGTCACATGACATGTGTGTTCAAGTCACATGACCTGTGACCTTGATCAAGCTGACCTGCTTTTCCTTGCGTGTCCCATGTTGCATTGCACACTCCTGCACATGGCACGTATCTCTCAACAGCTCCTTCAAATTAAGCTGCTTCTGATTGGTCATCGACTGTGGTCCACATCACCAATCTCAGCTAGTGTAGGTATAACATGGTTTGTATAGAATCACCCACACAACTATCCATATATGGGGCTAGGTCAATGAAAATCTTGTTCACCATCTCAGTTAAAAAAATTGACAAAGACCAGCAAAAGACCTGCTCTTGACAATGTAGGGTTATTTTATCTGGGGCTTACTGCCTGAAAACTTTGCTTTTTTAAACACAACTAAAAGAGAAATCCTAAAGATTAAAGCAACTTTATATTTTACCAAATAAGGAATGCATTTTTGCATATACAAGTGGGCACTGTTCAGCATGTTTTGGGGGTACATGGATTTCAAACAAGAAAACAAATCTCATTTTCTACTCCCCCCCCCCCCCCTATCTTTTAGTGATAAAGTCTAGTTCAAGCAAATTCAGTGGGTGACTGATCGTGAAAAGGATTTACATGGTGCCATAATTTTTGTTGCATTGTAAGACGGGTAAGAGGGTGACACAAAGAGATATCAATTGTGGTAAGTTGTAATTTGTAAGTTCTGTCATAATGCAGATTTTGGGACTTTTTTCCTTTCTTTTTCTCTTTTATAGTCCTGATTATTCTCATTGTACATATTCTCTTCAGCGCTGTGGGAGCAATGTAAACAAATTCAACACTCTTTACATTGCAATTGTAAATAAACTTTTTTTTATTATTCAACAGTATATTTCTTTCTCTATTTTGTATGTCTATAATTTACATAAGTCAGTTATGCTCACTAAGAATTTGGGGAGAGAAAGAGTTACGGAGAAGAGAGTATAAAGAAAGAAAGACAGATTGAAGGAGAGGGGAGAAGGAATAGAAGTAGCAAATGTGAAGGAGAAAGTGAGAAATGGAGAGAAAACAAACAAAACGGGAGAAAGGGAGAGAGAGGAAGACTAATGTGAAGGAGACGGAGAGAACGACCCAAAGGGGAGAACGGAAGGGGAGAAAATGTGAAGAAGAGTTAAAGAAAAGAGGGTAGAAAGGAGAGGGGAGAAAGAATAGAGGAGACATGGAGAGAGACACTGGATAGGCTCGAGAGAGAGGAAGAGGGGGAAGAAAGAGAAAGAGACTGGGCGAAGGAGAGCCGGAGGTAAATGAGAAAGTGAGCAATGGAAAGGGATGCTGAAAGAGACTGGAGGTAATGTGATATAGAGAGAAGAGAAAGGGAGAGAGGAAGAGTAAACGATCAAGAGGGGAGAAAGAAAGAGTAGAAATTTGAAGAAGAGAAAGGGAGAAAGTAGAAGGAGAAAAAGAGAGAGTGGGTGAGGGAGAAAGGTAGTAAGGAAGAGAGACAGACTGAATGATTGAGAAGGGAGATATAAAGAGGAGCAAGTGAGATCGAGAGTATAGCTGTGAGAGAGTATAATTTTGATGAAAGAGGAGGTAGAAGACAGTGTAAAGGAAGAGCGAGAAGGGAGAAATATTAAAAGAGAAGAAGAAAGACATTGTGAAGGGCAGACAGAAAGAAAGAGAAACGCGCAATCTGACGACGAAGGGGGGGGGGGGGGGGCAATACATATTTTTGGTTAAAGGGGAAGGCAGAGAGATACTTGAAGGAAGAATGTGAATTATGCGGACGCTAAAAAATAGTCTGGAATAAAGACTAACTTTGCAGCTGACACGCGACTTCGATCGTTGCTCAATAAAATAGCTGTAAAAGAGGTAAGATAAGTTTATGTTCACAAATGACTGGGTTTTTTATTATGAATTTGACTCATGTGTAATTTAGGGTAACGTTTGTGTCATTTATGGAGTCAATAGTCTGACAATCAAAGCTTGAACTTCGGTGTGATTGAAACGAGTGGAACCAGTCCCACCAATTCTATTTCACGTTAGTAAGCTCAAAACGTACCAGTATGTGACTCGTGAGAGGAGAAATGAAATGGAAGGGGATCACTCGTTATACTATACAACACAGCCATAGGCTGATACTGTAACTTCATGTATCTAAAGTAGAGGCAACTTGTACTGCTGTGCTCAAAAAAAGGAAATGAGTTGAAAGTGAACTTTGCCTTTTTATGGCTTTTTCAAATGATTATTTGCTGAAAAAAAATTGATTGATCATTGAGATATCAGGTCATCCTTCAAGTTTCAAACTCCCCCTATTTGTATTTGTTTCAGATTATACTAGCCTAGATCTAGTCAAACTTAGAATACACCGTCACCCACTCTTCTGCAAATTGCAAAAAATAGTTCAGGTTCATTTTTTAATGAAGCACCACTCAATGAAACGACCAGAAGTTTCAACAGGATCACCTCACACTTCCGTATACTGATGCTGATGCTGAAAGTTAATTATTGCTCACTTTTCTTTCCTTCTCAACTCTCAAGCATTGGCATTGCTGTGTATATTGTCTCCCATATTAAACCTTGGATTAGTTCAAATGATTCATTTTCTCTCTCTCTCTCTCTCTTTAGGTTTATGGTGGCTGTGTTCAT